>JAHWFP010183148.1:0-27533 GCA_023313725.1 Lithobius niger | reverse complement strand
AATTTGTATTAATGCAGAAACAACTACATTTTTCAAATGAAGTTGTTTCTGCATTAATACAAATTCAAATTTAGTGGCGATAGGTTAACAGAAAAAGGAGAACAGAAAATCAAACAGCTAATTCAATTTTTCCAACTCAGTTTTTGATTTTGCCAACTGTACCCGATTTTCATGAAGTACACAGCTTTAGTTCACGTTACTGTTTTAACTGAAACCAAGGCACTGATTGACTAGCAGACGAACTAGTAAATCAAATAGACAACTGCATTAATTTTTTAGATTTATTTGATATCACAACTTCAGACGGCAATAACTTGGCAGAAGTCCTTATGCAGGGTTTGTTTTATGCAGAGTTTGTTGATATTTCTGTTTTACCTAAGAAACGTTTTAAATCCTGGCAGTGATGTTGTGTTTTGGTATATTAATATGCCAGTAATTTTCTACCCTCCTGAAATACCAGTTACGAGTTGCTCCACGCTAAAACCCCTTCTGAGCGGCACTGTCTAACAGAAAACGAACTATAGGAAGTAAAATAGCCAACTCAATTTTTTTATTTTGCCAATTGTGTACGATTTTCGCGAAGTTAATTGTTATTACGACTTCAAACTCGGTGGGGATACAGTTTTGTCCACTTTTTGTTTTTATTTTCTACATTATCTGTGAAACTTATAAGCTATGGTGGTGACATAGCAAACAAAACGACCAATTTAGTCAATTTTCAATTTCGCCAACTACGCAAATTTTCGCGGAGCTTCCTTTCCCCCATTCCTTACAGCCTAGCTATGCAGGGTAGCAACCAGAAATGATCAGGGGCAGCGTTTCACTTACTTCCAAGTTACACAGAAGTGTTACGAAAACTGATGGAAAAAAAAAATGTATTGTAAACTTTACTTTCAAACTGACGATATGATGATTATAATTAACCAGTACTCAAATTTGCAGTGAAAATTGCAGTGAAAATGCAGTGAAAATTTGTCCGAATTTCGAACTGTATTTGTTTCTGGGATGGTTGGGGGGGGGCGCCCCCCCCCCCCCATCACCCCCCAGTCGCTTCGGCCCTGGCCACTCTTATACGGAGGACCAGGCATGCACATGCGAGGTTGTGTCACTGAGGAGGCCGTTCAAGTCTCAAGCATCCAACAAGCATCATTGAGACAATAATACAAAAATTGACAGGTATTGTATTTTTTCAGCAAAAGAAACCAATTTTAGCCGGCCTGGCTGGGGGCCGGCAAAATGTTCTTTATACATGTATAAATTTCTACGGATATGGCTGAAACGAAAAATTGTTGGGGGCTTTACCGAATACCAACGCCCTCCCAAGTTGTGTTACTGGGAGAAAATAAGGTAAGATGAAGATTTTCGATGATAACTTCAACGCTGTCATTCGCTACTTAACAAAACTTCACAGAAACAGACTTCGATGTTTCTGTGACGTCACATCCGGTGATTTACCTTTCTTTGAATAGGAAAGGTAAATCGAAAAAAAAAAGCCAGCAGCGACAACATTCGCCAGAAATATCGTAGTACAACTTCATACTCTTTAAATATTTCATTTCGAGCGACGTGACTCGAGTTCGAACCGATAAACCAGTCTAAAATGGAAGGATGTTATTTGCATTAAGAATGTTCACTGGGTCTAATCCGAGTCGCGTTGTTGTTGGCTTATTTCCAACTTATCTCTGAATTATTTACAACGATTTTTGTATATTTAATTTAAATTAAATTAAATTAAATTAAAAAGTAATGCACAAAAGCACATTATCAGGCTAACAAAGGCACTTATTCCGTCAATAAAAAAATAATTTAAAAAAAATCGCAAAAAAATCTGGAAAACTTTCAAAGTGATGCAGCTTAATTTTTCAACATGACTATAACCATGAGCATACAAAGTTCCATAGGAACTCTTTATGTACTCATGCTATAACATAAATAATACACAGTGCTGGTTTTACTGGGTTTGGGGGGAGGAGCACTTGCCCTTTGGCCCCTCAACCAAAGGGCCTCCTTTATATAAAAAAATATTATTCAAATTTAAAAATTATTATTAAAAAATAAATAATATTAAAACAAAAATATCATCCAAAAGGCAGATAAGGCTCATAAGAAGGTTCGGATTCTACAAATATTCTGTTATAGGAGGGTTTTGTCAGACGAAATTCGTTTACTATAAAATTCCACTTGCGGATGGGTACTACTCTCGTATTGCAGGGAAGATGTCTCGCCCCACTCATCACTCCTATCCAGCCTAACAGAAATTTACGTGACGTCACTCTGCTTAGTGCTTAATCAAAAGAAAAATCGCAGAGGCCTGAATGACACGCTAACCTACAAAAAAAAAAAAAACCTTCTAAATACGCAAGAAAAGTATAATCCTTTCGACTGATCGTGAATAAAGACATGGCTAGGATTGCAAGAAACCAATTGAAAAAACGAATCTTTTTTTTTTTTAATCGTATTATTTTACCAAATTTTTCTCTTCCGACGTTTCTTTCACCCATCTACAAGATAAAGCCATCCTGTTTGCCTCAATTAGAAGTTTCCTAGCATGTAACATAGCCGTAGGATGAGATTCACCAATTACAGCCGTCCTTCTTTTTCTAGCTGCGCTTATCTTTACAGTGTGTGCGGTAAACTTTAACTTTATTAACTTTATTGAAAAAAAAAAGTTGCAGTGCCAAATGGATAAGTAGCATATACGAAGCATAGCCCAACAATATCAGTCACTAATAGTGACGAAGCGTAACGTTTTCTTGATAAAAAAAAAAGGTGTGAATAACGTTGATATTTGGGTAATCCTGCTAGCTAGCTGACTAGCTAATTTCAAAAAAATAATACTTCTACAAGTGCGTAAAGCTAAATTTTGCATATAGCTGTAGTTTAACTTTGGAACGTGCGTTTTGCTGGGGTTTTTTTTTTGTGGGAGGGGGGGGGGGTAGAGGTAGCGTAAGTTCAAAGTTACCAATCAATATCATTACTATTTTAATTGTTGTTGTTACTTTTTTTAGGGAGCACGAACCCAAACCTTATGTTGTTGTTTTGTGCTTGTTTGTTGTTGTTTCTTTATTAGGGACCCGAACCCAACAAGGGCTATCTGCCCTACGACGATGAGAGGGACAATTTAGCTTATGTTGTTTTTTTCCTTGTTTTTTTTTAGGAATTATTTCAGAGCAAGACCGTAAAGGACCTAAACTGGTGTAGGCTATGTTGTTGTTGTTGCTTTATTACGGAAGCTAGACCATAAGGCCGCCCTCGCACTGAGCGACTTCGCCGCGCGGCCAGGTTGCTTCAGCCAATGAAAATGATTAGTGAGTGGTTTTACATAAACGGTAAGCGTTCTCATTGGCTGCAGCGACCTGGCCGCGCGGCCAAGTCGCTCAGTGCGCGGGCGGCGTAATACTTATGTTGTTGTTGTCGTTCGTTTTCAGGAAGCACGAACACAAGCTGGGTTGTCTGCCCCGCGACGATGAGAGGGACAATTTAGCTGGTGAAATCCAAGCGGAAAAGTTACGATCTTTGACATGCTGCGATCGACATGAGCATGAGGCATCTCTGGGCTCTTTTCCTACCTATGATGTTGTTGTCGTTTGTTTGTTCTTTTAGAGAGCACGAACCCAAACTAGGTTACGTGTCCCACGAGGGGCGAGGGGTAAGTCTAACTGGAAAATCCCATAATTGGATGAACGTATACAGTATAACAGTATAATGGAAAATAGTCTAACACAAAATTTGTATAATGAAGAATCGTCTAATGTCCCTGCCTCGCTTGCGCTGCTGTGCTCGCTGCGGTTATACATATAACATCAGAAACCGCAGGTATCTTATTTCTAATTACACGTTTATCCATTATACGATATTCCGTTTAGATGATTTTCCATTATACGATATTCCGTTTGTATGATTTTCCAGATTTTTTATTTAGGCAGATATTAGATAACTACCCCATTAGACGATTTTCCAGTTAGACTTTCGTTCGATCCCCCCCCCCCCCTATGACGATGAGAGTGACAATTTAGCTAGTGAAATCCGTGTGGATAAATCAGGATCACATGCACAGGTCTTAACACAGGCTAGTGTGTCGCTGCCAAGTGGATGAGGACGTCGAAAAGCTGTGTTCTGAAGTGGATGTGCAATCGTAGCATCAAGGTTTTCACCTGGTTTTGTCCCAATTGTTTAAGATTTTTATGGTATTGCTTGGCCGGGCCTCTCTGGTACTCGGATTTTTTTAGGGATTCGATTCCGTTTGCTATTCCCCATACTCATTGTGTAGAGGTGTTGATGCGTGTATCTTCAAAATTTGGTGGGGCGGCTTTCAGGTCCAGAGTGGGTGGCGTGGGTTCCCTCTCTGCCACACCCTCTAATTTTGGGTGGAGATTTTAACGCCCGCGGGGGCCGCCCATACGCTTGGGGGAACTCATACCCCCACGGCGCTTCGGCTAGTCGGTTATCATGCGTGCATCCGCAGATTGACTCGGGTGCTTTTGCTGGGTGGGTTGCAAGTTGGCTCAGAGTGAAGAGGTGTGTCCGCAGGGGTGCCACCAGGTCCAGTTCGGACCCGGTTTGGTGGGCCCCGGCTTGTAGGACGACCATTTGTGACAGGCGTAAGGCCTGACAACGGTTCAAGAGGTTCCGTAGTGACCAGAGGTGGTTTGAGAACATTGTGGTTGCGCAGGAGACCAGATTTAACTTGCGGAGGGAGAAAGACAGTTTTGGGCACAGGTTGAGTGAGCGAGTTTTTCAGGGGGTCCCTACCTCGAAAGTTTGGGCATTAGTGCGTCCCCAAGACTCCCGCCTTGTGGTGACCTGGGCACTGGATATTGGCCGGAATGTTTTGCGGGGTTTAAAACTGGCGAACTCCTTCAATGATAATTTTGCCTTTGAGAGGATCCTCGTCAACAGGGTGGTGCATCAGGTGGAGGTTCGGGTGGGCTCTACCGGGGCCAAATTACCTGCAGAATTTACTGAAAATGTGGTGTTCGAAGATTTAAAAAATGTAAAAGCCTGATGAATAAGAACAAAGGGGATGGGAAACTGTAAAACAATGAAGTTTTCAGTTTAAAAAAAAATAAAACCAATATCAGCGTCCGATGAAAACTTAAGTGGTCAGTGATCTAGATCACACGCTAGTGTATTGCGCCAAGTTAGGCAACAAACATCACAACAACAATCACATCAATTCAATTGTCGAGGTTGTAAACCATTGTAGCGTGACGCCATAGCGTCAGTGTCTAATATTCTGAAGCATAGTTTGGCACATTTTAGGTATTTGGGGAAAAATAATAAGGTGGTACAAAAGCTTAAATTGTGTTTAAATCGACAGCAATGACCTATCTGACACAAATTAACTCGTGTAGGAATGCCAGCAGCTGCGTTCAATGCAAAATCTGACCCTCAATAACGTTGAAAATGTGTTACTACCTAGCTAGCCCGCTCATCCCAATGTTAAATCCCGTAGGGTGATTATTCATCGATTCCGAGATAACGGGAAGGCTTTTAAATGAGGGTGGACGAATGGGTGCAGTGCAATACGAACTGCGTACCTTTTATGGTTTGGAACCTGGGGGTGCAACGGAGATGGCGTGGGAGGGCGCGTTAAGTACGAAAGTATTGTTACAACCATTGTTAGTATTGTCGGCATCGTCTCTCATTGTACAGCCAAAGTTCGGACAGTGACAACGTGTATACTGACGTGCGTGCCTAGACATACACTAGTGTATCACGATAAATCCAAACAACGTTGCCGAAGAAATTGTATTCACGTCCAATTCACGAAAAATAAACAAACCGTAAAAACAAAGCAAAATAAACAAAGCTCAAAACTGGTAAAGAGGCCACCAAGTTGAGAGTGGTTCGGCCCTTCAAAGGAGTGATATCAACACATCAAAACTAACTAAATACAACAAATTACAACAAAATTAAAACCAAACCAAAAACCTATAAAGAGGTGACTAAGTTGAGAATGGTTCGGCCTCTAGGCAAAAGGTAGTAACAAAGTATTGAAACCCAATTTCTTGGCACTTTATTACTCATCTGCACGGTAGTGGAGTTGAGTCTAATACACAATTTAAAAAAAAAAAGGAGTGATATCATATCAAAAACCAAAACTGGTAAAAGGGGCCGCCAAGTTCCGAATGATTCGGCTCTTCAAAGGAATGATATCAACACACCAAAACATTCGCCAACTTAATCGCACCGAATAATACTTTGGACGTTAAATGAAAACTTGAACATTGCTACCGAAATGCTTGGCGAATGTTTTGGTGTGTTGGTATCACTCACTTGAAAGGCCAAACCATTCGGAACTTGGCGGCCCGTTTTACCAGTTTTGGTTTTGATATGACTGCATCGTCGCACACACGACTGACTCATTTGCCGTATTGTAGTAGCAAAAGTTACGAGACGATTTTTTTTTTAAATATAATGTGCAATATAGAAACTGTTCAGTACACCAAGCATTCAGATTTTTTTAGTAGTGTCCTATAGGTTTGTCTGCTGTTCCAATGCATACGTCAATTGTACATTTTTTTTAATCTACCATACGACACGTCGAATTACTAATGCAGTGTTAATGCATCCTTGTTAAACTTAATGTTCATCAAGGCAAAAAAAATGGTAAGCAATTTTTCTTTCCCATGTATGTTCCTTAGCGGTACAGTCACCATTTCTTGCAAAATGGCCAACAGAAGAGACAGTTACTTTCCCGTTCAGCATTTCCTGTCTATAGTTTATTCCACATTATGTTTGCAGGAAACTAGCTGTGTGAAGCCACGTTTCCTTGCACTACGAGTGCAAAAATATGTGGATATCTCACTTGTAGACTCTACACATATACTATTTACGTTTTATTTTTTTGTGAACGTGAACGTGGAAACGTGGCGTCATACAGTCAGTTTCCTGCAAACATATCGTGGAACAAGGTATAGTTGGTGAGTTTATTGACATTTCAAAACCATTAGCCACCATTCAATTCTTGTATTTCTCAGTTATAATCTTTTTATCTTTGTTGCCTTTTTTTAAGTAAGTCTATATTAAGATCACCCGCAATGAAAATGCTGTCTGGCTTTCCATTAGTATTTTTAATGTTTTTTGCTTAATAAATTCGTTTTTATTGCTCTTGGTTGCCTGTACAAAGTCATCGGCGAATAGTCACACCACCAACGCAGACACTAATTGGTGCTGCTCGAATGGCAGCAAGGCGAGAGAAAGCAACCATTACGTAGGGGATGGCAATATTTTAACCCTGCGGGCCAGTCCTACGAAAAAATAATGGTAAAAAGGGCCGTGGACTTTTATCGGCTGTTATGATACTTTTTTTGAAATTACCAGTTACGTCATATAATACAAGTTTGTTGCAAATGCAACCGGAATGGCAAGGACCTGGTTGTCACTGACTTGTAAGCCTAATACACCCAATATATACATGATTTTTTTTTTTACTCGTCTCTTTCGTTTGTTTGTGAACAGAAGAATTTAATTTTTACACGGGGTTTTGTTTAAGTACAACGCGGGCCAATAACGATAGATCTTTTTTAAGCCATGGCGGGGTGGACTTAGGGGGTCGGAGGGCCTGCAGGCCGTGGGTTGCCGATGCCTGCATTAAAGGCCTCTCCAAACAGAAGAAAATTTCGTGCGATGCAATGCGCGATTACGTGCCTCAAGGTCAAAATAGCCGCAATCGGATGGTTGGTGTTGCGTTAAGGACTTTTTAAAGTCTTTTTTGAAGTCTTTTTTACACCATAATGCGACTCCGTGCAGCCGCAAGCAGCCGCTGCTGCACGCCGACGCAGCATGGTGAAAAAAGACTTCAATATTCGTCCTTAACGCAACACCAACCACACGATTGATGTAATTTTGACCTTGTAGGCACGTAGCCACGCATAGCTTCACACGAAATTTTCGTCTGTCTGGAGAGGCCTGAAGGCCTAATTTAAGCCCTAACCAGACTGGCTGCTCGGGGCTGCACGCCAACGCAGTATGGTGTAAAAAAGACTTAAATATTCGTCCTTAACGCAACACCAACCACATGATTACTGCAATATTGACCTATTGCACGTAGTTACGCATAGCTTCGCACGAAATTTTCTTCTGTCTGGAGAGGCCTTTACAGTCTTCGCAGGAGACAAAGACTACCGACGAGTCGCCAGGTGCGCAGAAGATCCAACAACACCAGGGTCGCTGTCCACAAACAACAGAGCAATGTCGTCCGCATAGCAGACCACATTTGATCTGAATCCTATTTCTGTCACAACATCGTTGACAACTATGACAGAGAACAGGACTGAGACAGCTGCCTTGCGGCAGGCCTTGATCAGAGTAGGTTTGGGACGACCAGTACCCGTTAAGTTTTGTTACAACAGCGTAAGGAAAACAAGGAAATGAGAATTTCTCCTTTCCTCCGACAACGGTATTTCTGTTCGGCGCTGCTGCTACACGAAATGAAGGTAGGGTAATAAGAAAGTTTATGGTTTTGTAAAATGGGCCGGTATAAGCAATTTAATGCACATTTTTGGTAGAGCGACGTCCGAGGAGTTGTAGAACATTCTCGGACGATTCAACACCTCCTCGGACGTCGCTCTACCAAAAGTGTGCATTAAATCGCTTATACCTGCCCATTGTTGCAAAATCCATGCTATAACCACTACTTAATTGTCAGAATCCATTCGTCCCAGCGGGAGTTGTGGAATCGAGACAAGTGAGCACTCAGAAACGGTGATAGTGTGTTGTAGCATAATTTCGTCCCACGTTTTTCAATGGATAGTTTTTCAGTTGCATCTTGGAATGCTTGTAGTTTAGCCATCAAAAGGAGTGAATTGGAAGATATTTTGCAATATGCTGATATTGTTGGTATCCAAGAGTTAGGGAATGTGCAAAATGAGGGTATTTCTAACCTAAGTGTTAGATTTGGTGTCATCTAACAGAAATGTAGGAGTGTTTATAAAGTGGAGGGTACCGTACTTAGTGGGCCCATTTTCAGTGTCCAGGGATTGATGCATGCTGCATCCGTGTGTGGTTTTTGCGGCGATAGGTCACACTTGTGTTTCTGCATGCCACCGGGATCCCGTCCCTGTCAGACTGACTGGCGTGGCTGCTTCAGTTTCCGTGCATTCTGTCTGGAAATTTTAATGTGCATCACCATGATTGAGGGTCCCAACACAGTAACACAAAGGGTCGCCGTTTAGCAAGTGCAATTGACACCATGGGTTTTGCGATAGTGCAGAATAGCACACACACCTTTGTCAAGTGGCAAGGAGGTATGGTCCAGGAGTTGGTACTTGACATGTTTCTCTGTTCCCCAGGTCTATCAGAGAAGTTTGTGTTCAGCGTATCTGATGACTTGAGAGGAAGTGACCATTTTGCGGTTATATTGCGTCCTGTGAGCTTACAGTGGTGTCAGCAGCGTATTCGCTGTCCACGGCCAACTGCTGAAAATGGTCTGTTCACTGATTGGTTACAGACAAACGGTGTGAGTGGCACGTCTGTCCCTGCTCGTAGCCCTTCACGGCAAGACACCACAAAGTATTTCCCGGTTTAGTAGACAGCAGTGTGTTTACGAGCTGTTCGTGACAGGCGGCAAGCCTTTCGTAAGTGGAAGCTGTGCCCAAGTGAAGTTGACTGGCTGGTGTATAAAACCATTGCTAGTGAGTTGCAGTTCCTTATTAGGAGTGAAAAAAGGGAGTACGGTAATCGACTTTGTGGCAGGGTTGCCACGTCACAGTCGCTCTCTTCTGCCTGGTGTATTTTGCGTGGACAGGATAGGAAGCAAGAAGTGACATGGGTTTACAGCTCTCAGTAGCCTAACACAATGGTTCTCCGAGGACGTGAGATGGCTGAAGCTTTCAGCCAGAGATTTGCAAGTGTACGCGCCCCCACGTGGGCTTCCACATCCAGTGTCACCACGACCAGAGTTGACGGGTGTTACTGATGTGTCATTTGTGGTATCCGAACTCAAATCGGCATTAACTAAGTGCAAGAGTGAGAGTGCGCCAGGGATTGATTGCGTTTCGTACGGCAGTCTCAAGAGGCTACCGGAGTCGGCATTGCAAAATCTTTTGTCTCTTTCAAGAGCTGTTTGATGGAGCTCACATCCCTCCGTCATGGCTCTTTACGGTTTTGGTACCGATTTATAAGGCTGGCACTGAAAAGTCTTGTTTACTCAATTACAGACCGACTGCCTTGCTTTCATGTGGCCGTAAAGTATATGAGCGGATGCTTATTCGGCGTTGACCTGGCACTTGGAGCATAATAATTCTCTGGCCTCCGTGCAGTTTGGGTACCGTGAGAATCGGAGTGCTCAGGATGCAGTGTTGTACTTACTCTCTGGGATCAGAGAGGCTTGGGTTCATGGTAAAGTGGTGATTGGGGTGTTCCTGGACATCAGAGCAGCTTACGATACGGTAAGAGTAGATTGAGTCCGTGCTGGTCTTACCAGCATGGGTGTAGGTGGGAAATTGGTCGGTGCGATCATCACCCTTCTTGCGGACAGAAGATATGTGACCATAGTTAATGGGCACCAGTCTGCAGAGACTACTTCAGAAAGGGGGCTGTCTTAGCCCACGTTGTTTGAGGTGGCTATAAATGATGTTCTGGTCGAGATGTCAGCCACTGCCAATATTGTCTGCTATGCAGATGATGTGGCAATGTGGCTTGCGGGAGATGACTCAGCTACTGTGACACCACATGTTCAACAAGCTCTTGATTTTGTGACGCAGCAACTCGTTTCCAGAGGTCTCCAGTTAGCTCCGGCGAAAACAGAGGTGGTTATGTTTTCTCGTGATGTGGCATCTCTAGAGTCACCATTCTGCACAGTCTGTGGTGTTGACGGCACTGTTGAACATTTTCTCCTTAACTGTACACAGTTTGACTGTCAGCGAGCAGTGTTTCGTCGGAGAGTTGGTGTGCCTATGTCTTTGGAGCCTCTCCTGTCTGCCACGGGTCCGGGCTCGTGTGCTCGCTTGAGGGCGTTAGCGGGTTACTGTGTGGCAATAGGGATCAAGTTGTAGTCGCGACGTTTATTTGATTAAACAAAATTGTTAGGGTGTATGTTGCTGTTTTGTCAGGGTGTTTCTATGTGCTCTGCGTGTGTTGAGTTAGAGTGCGACTTCGACTCCAGTGGAACATGTGTGCGCAGGACTTGTGTCCGTGATCGAGCTGCGTTTGGGGCTGTGTTTGGACTTTTTCTTTGAGAGTTTCATTAGCTGTCATGTGTAGGATTATGCTGTAGTTTGTGTTCTTAGTGTTTTACGGTGCGTTTGATTGTTGTTGTTGTAAACTTAGGTGGGGTATGTGGCCACGGGCCAGGGCTCCTATAATAAAATCCAATCCAATCCGTTGGTAGTTACGCCACTGATGGTAGTGTATAGGAAGGTTGGTCATTCTCCAGCTCATCAAGTCGTTTTCCTGCCAATATGTTCGTGTGACGTCACTGACTCCAGTCCGGTTTGACTTGTGTGCATGTGGGTAAGCTGTTCAGCTGCATTGTGACGTCAGTGGAGGCAGCAAAATCAACAGCTAATAGAAAAGAAGTATGCAAATAGCTCGCAATAGAGCCTCTGCTACTAGCTAAGAACACGGTTCCTATGTTAATTCCCACTGGGTGTAAACATGGAGAAAAGAGGAAGACACGAGTATAAATACATGTCAACAGCTCGTTAGGGAATGTTGGCAAATCGAAAGTTGGGCACACAGGTAAAGAGTCATAAGAGAAGTGCCTTTTTTTCTAAAATGGAGTTGCAGCTAGAAGCACGTCGCCCTAAAGTGGCGTGCAACTACAAAATTATTGTAGTAATCATTGTTTGTATTTTCATCCAACAATAGATTATAACTTGCTTACTTGTTATACGCTTATAGTTTCAATACTTAATTGTCAGAATACATTGTTGTTGCAAGTAGATGACCGGCCCCTACTGAGTGTTCTGGTTTGTCAAAGTTCGTGCTGCTGTGTGTAACTAGGTAGTTTTTAAGTAGGCTAGGTTTAGAGAGAGCTCATGGTGTATTAGGCTGTTACGCTCTGTAAATAAAATAAAATAATGGATCACTAAGAGACAGGGTGCCTCTTATTGCAAAGGTTTCGTTTAGTTTTGTAGAAACACGAATCCAAACTAAATTAACCAAGTTAATGTCATCGAATAATACTTTGGACTGTAAATGAAAACTTGCAGATTGCTATTGCGAGCAGCACTATTCTAATTTTCATCATAACTTTCGAACTACTAGTTGGGTGCCATTAACTTGGCTAATAGGATTAACCTTGGCGACCTTTCCCTGGTTGAATGATATCACTACTTTCAAAGGCCGACCGTGTTTGTAAACTTGGCGGCTTCTTTTATATTAGTTCTGGTCTTGGGTGGATTAAATAAACCAAAAACATAAAACTAAGAACCTACGCTTCCCTGAGCGAGTATAGGTTAGCAATAGGTCGAAACTGAGCTATACCCTGCAAGTGCAGGTTCGAAGTGACCACTCGCAAGGAAGAGGTCAGCTTCAACCTATGGTTAACCTGTTATGCTCAGGGAAGCTTAGGTTTTTAGTTTATTTTAAGTTTGAAATTAGTTTATACGTTGGTGTTTGTTGTGCCTTGACCATATCACGATATGTGTGCTGTTTTTTTTAAAACTTTTTTGCACTTGATAACGGGGTGCACCAATCCCCGAAACGTTGTGCTTTACTACATTTTTATGCACTTTCAAGGCTTTTTATTCACTTGCTATCTTTGGTGGTTTAAATTTCTAACTGAAGGTAAAAAAAAAAAAGGTTGAACCGGAAGGGGAATCTTTGTTAAATTGCATAAAATACTGTGGGCAGTGGAGCCGACTCGTTAATTTTTAATAAGAATGCTGAAAATGACCAAGGATATGACAATACACAAACGTTTAGCGACATACTGCCTTTTAAACTCAATTTTGCGGCGTATTAAATGTGACGAAAACAATACCCGTTAGGCTTCCCTGCACAGCCGGTTCATGGCATTGCTTTTCATTAAAACGACTTGCGTTCTTACCCAATATAACCACCACCATTAATTCGTTCAATGTGTGGCGCAGGACATCAAGGTGTAATTCAAACCAAGCCGACTGGAACGTCGAATTTTCATTTCCTGCGCACCGTGCACGTAATGGCGCTTCTATTCTGGAGTTGCAGATATCTTTAAATGAAAGAGTCTAATTGAATTACAGATACCTCCAACTGAACCAAAGATCTCTCTAATTCACTTAAAAATATCTGTAATTGAGTTAAAGATATCTGCATGTGAATTACAGTTAAAGGGGATTCATTTACAGGTATCCTTCATAGATGTCAGTAAATACGTGCCAATTATATATATCTTCAAATGAATTAGCGATACGTTTAATTAAATCGCAGATATCTGCAACCCCGTTCCAGATATCTGTAATGCTGCATCTAATAGAATCTGCCTTTACACATAACACTTCTTTACTAAAAATGTCCATTGTGTTTTGTGAAAACGCAAATCGTACTACACAATGCAACACTAGAGATAGCTGTAATTGTGTTAAAGACATCTGTAACTAAAAAATAAAGACATCTTGAATTCATATACAGGATATCTTTAATTTGACGCATTTGAAAGTGAATAAGAGATTTTTAATGCAGGTATGTTTAATTCAGTTGCAGATATATCTAAACCATTTAAAGACGTCTATAAAACATTTAAAGATATCTGCAAATAATTTTTTATATCTGCAAAAAATTACAGGCATCATTCAATGAATTAGCGATATCAGCAATGTATTTAAAGATATCTTCAATCCCAGAACAAAAGCAGGAATGGCCTGCTATACACGTAAGCATACAGTGGCAGTGTTATCCACAGTGTTTTTGGCAGTGTTAGTGATCGGTGACCACATTTGTGCACTAACAGCCATAGACAATTCAAGAAATCCACTCAAGGGCCAAATGTGGCTAAGGGTGAGCAGTCAAAGCCGGTCTATAGAAATACCCTCAGATTACATTCGCTTTTGTGGCTGTTCTAAAATTGTTGACCCTTTATTTGCACTTTATTTTCCCTCTCAGACTTGTACTTGAGAGTGGATTTCTGGAATATGGTTGTGACTGTTGCTCGATGCTTTTACAGGGCAAGGAGCTATTCGCGACGTGCAGGGGAGCCCGTTAACGACTAAAGGCTTCGCTTTTTAAGTTAGCAGTGAAATGGCTTCAACAAGTCAAGAAAATATTTCACCACGAAATTTTCACACTGCACATCTGGATTGTGGAGTTCCCGCCAAATACTGTGTAGCTGCACTGTATTTTGCCTATGAGCACTTATTATTCGTTGAGCACGGCAAGAGTCAAAAATAAAGTCGGAGTAATGGAAACACCGATTATCCGTAAGTGTAAGATCGAGACGCTCCGCACATATACCCGTAAGAAATATATCTTCTAGTCGAAATAGTGACGTATCCAATGCTACTGTGTACAGTTCTCGCACTAGGTCACCAGATATGACGTATGCAGTTCCGGAAAGATAATCTGGGTAGATATCAGCCAGGTATGTTTCTGATGCAACCCATTTGGAGTCGTTAGTTCGGAGTGGTACTGCACCTTCTATTAAAGACCCCATTAACATGCGGGAACTTCCTCTTCTTTTCAAATAATCCAATAAATTGGGCACGTTTATAAACATGTCGTCGTCTGTTTTTAGGACGTATTCAGCGTGGGAGCATGCTTGATTAATCCATTTTAATAAAAATACTGTTTTAAGGGTAAGGTTGTCGTACGTATCCAAAAAATTTTCCTGGATTATGTCAGCGTGATTTCGACTTTCTTCTTCAATTTTTGCCTGTAAAATAAAGGAAAATTTTAAACAGTAAAATTATTTTTTTTAAACCAAAACATTTGAATACATCAGCATGGTTTGAAGTGGACTATCAATGCATTATTAAAATCATTATTATTATTAAAATCTGAAACGAAAAACAAGTTTATAAGCTCAGTTTTTCGGTCTGTGATTATATATAGGTAGAGACGAGATTTCATCACAGCTCAAACAAAGCCCAACACTCAAGCAATGGGATAGTGAAATATTGTCCCATGTTGTAAGTAAGTTGCATAATTCAACTTCCTCGTGCGCATAGGGAAAAAATAACTGGTATCTATTTCGTAATGAGGTAGGTGCTTTCGTGTCGAATCTCGTCTCCGGTGAATTAAGCTTGTAAGTTTTTTTTTTTTTTTTTTTTTTTTGTACTGAGTTGGCGTTGTCGTTCTTTTGTTGTCACAGTTATTACATCCGAACAGAATTTCGCCCATTATTTACACGTGATTTCTTCAGGCAAGCATGTTACACATGGGCATCTACCCACGCATAAATGACTTATCTGAATTTGGGTTAACATGTGCTGAACGCGAGAGGGGATATTAGCTTAAAGCATCTTAACAAAGACGTCGCAGAATGAATATACACTATGTACAGCTGCAGTTGGAAAGAAATCTGACAATGGGCTCAAAGGCTGCAGAGGATGCAGATAAACGGCAAACAGAAACACAGATGGCAGACAGAAGCATATGACATACAGAAAGACAGCCGACATACCGAAACACAGCTGACATACACAAAGACAAACAATAGACAGGAAGACAGATGGCAAACAGAAAGACAGACTGTATAAGAAAGACAGATGACAGACAAAGGGACAGATGACATACGGAAACACAGTCGACATTCAGAAGGACAGGTGGCAGAAGGAAAGATGGCATGCAGAAGGAATGATAACAGATAGAAGCAGAGTACATATAGACGGAAAGACATACTGTAGGCAAAATACTGACATCATAAGGAAAGACAAACGACATACAGAAAGACAAGCTACCTACAGAAATGCAGACTGCAGATAGAAAGCCAGACAACATACAGAAAGACAGATGCACCACACTGAATGACAGACTACCGACAGCAGCACAGAAAAAGAAACTCCACTCTTTTATTCACACACGGATGCACATTGCTTAAAAAAAAATAAAGAAACCAACATTTCACAAATACCGCAGAATAAGAACATCAACAAACACTAACCTGCCAATGAGGGCTTGCATGTTTACCGACCAGAAAGGTCAGTCTGACTTCTTTCTCAGTCATAGCTATACTTCCCCAAGTTTCTCGAATGGCCTGACGTTCGATTTGGTTTTCAACAGCAGAACATACCACAATGACGAGATAAGTATCACTGCTGCACACTTCGGGCTGAAGGAGGACCGTATGGACTTCTGGCTGAATGTAGAGCCACGGGTTCGGACCGTAGGAACGGATGATCCGCAAAGAGACGGGGCCAAACTCGCTGCCTTGCAATGTAATCCATCCGACGATCAGGATCATGCACAAGAGTGGTATTCGGATCCAAAAGTAGCGAATCCAGTGCCATCGAAAAGCTGTAAGAAAATAATAAGTTTTTTTTTTTTTTAAATAAGTGATTTTGTAATTTCAAGCATAGTCACGACAACATAAGATAGGAGCGAAGATTGACTAGAGTTGGGTAATATGACCGGAGTTCGGTATCGTATGGTATTATCGTCAGTTTTATTTAACAAACCCGTATATTGCCTGAATGATAATATCGCAAGTATCCTTTAGTAGTCAATAGTGACTGTCGCTTTACTTTCACCTAAACAAGTCTCTCGCTAACGACACGGGAGGCAAGTTAGTTGACAAAACGGATACAGAGAAAAAAAAAATTGTTCTCGAAAAGTAATGTGCATTTTTTTTTAGTAACAGGGATAATTTAATCACTTTTTTTTTTCGAATGTGAAAAATAAGAAGTCCTATGTTTGCCGCGGTGGAGATGTGAAGGCAACAATTTTTTTATATGTTGTCTGTTAACGGGCCATTTTTTCCGGTGATAATGACATAGACGTATAACGATATATCGTGATTTATTTTTCCCCGAAGTATCGTAATCAAAATGTTCATCGCCGCGTATCCTCTGGAGTGACGAACAGTATTAAAGCTCTAACCCAATGTATGACCATAGATGGGTGTTCACCTGGGGTATCGGGGTGTGTGTGTGTGTGTTGGGAATGTGATAGCTGTGTTTTGGTTTGTTTCGGTTTGTGCTAGCTGGCACTCAGATACTCTGTAACTAGATATCTAGTTAACTTCTCATCTTATCTCTTCCAAGCCTACGCGGTTGCCTGGCGACAGTTGCAATTGCTAACATCTCTGTCAATACCTCTGCCTTCCAAGCAGCTACTAGTAGCAGCAACTACCGACAGGGTCCCGCGTCGGCTTGGAAGAGATAAGATGCGATATCTGTAGTGTTTGTGCACTACACGTTCTGAGTGTTATTAACTACAGGTATTAACTACAGTGCTATTAACTACAGGTGCCTTTGGCCCATTATATGTATTATTACGCACACCCACCAGGGAGTGCTGATAATGTGTTCAATAAACCTATACATACTGAAGCAGCGCCACTTGCCAGACGCTGCCTCATCAACTATGTGTTACTGAACACCTTGTCAGCATGTCACTTCTTTGCACGCTGTCTTAGGCCACACTCTTGTGATAATCCACTAAGCCGATATCACATGGTGACAGAGGATGGAAGTTTAATTAATTAATTTACAAACAAGCAAACAAAAAGTAGCAAGTCACACGAACTGCCAAATATGAGTTATGAGTAGAATGGTGAACAATTTTTCAAGAGCCATCATACAGGGTGTCCCAAAAGTCTGGGGTTACCCAGGTGATACACTGGGTGTTCATGTTGATATACCGGAGATTTTTATCTTTGTTCATACTGACTAGCGGAGTCGCTCGCTCATTCCGCGTCGTCTCGCTGCACTCGAGGAGCTTTCATGCTGGAACTCTTATGCTGCTGACAGACATTCCACATCTAAAACGATCAAGCAAATGAGTGCAATGCGCGTTTTTCGTAAGGCTTCAGTTCAAAACAAAAAAACGGCTGCAGTGCGCCTAACTGCCAAGGAGCCAGGAGGCAAGACACGCGAGTTCTATACTCTAGTTGGCCTTAGCTTAAAGAATACGCCCGAGGAGCTGTCATGCTCCAGCTCTTAAGCTGCTGACAGACATTCCACATCTAGAACAATCAAGCAAATGATGAAAATGTAGGACGCGTTTTTCTTAACGCTTCAGTTCATAAACGAACGATATGGTAACCATACATCACTCCAACGGTCCTGCCACCCAATAGCTACATGCGCCTCTTGTTCAGAATGTTAGCCATAATACCACTGACAACAAAAGGCTCGTTAAAAGCATTGTCTTTCTAGCACATGCATGAACTGGCCTTGAGCCAGAAGATGAGACACGTGATTTGTAGCCCAGTTGGCCTTGGCTTGAAGAAGCCATTCCCTTTCTGGCATGGATTGAGCTATCATTGAGCCAGGAGGCGAGGCATGCGATTTGGACCCAGTCGGCCTTGGCTTGAAAAATCCATCCCCTTTTTGACATGTACCTAAGCTGACAATGAGCCAAGAGGCGAGACACGCGATTTCTTCCCCAGTCGGCCTTGGCTTGAGGAAGCCATTCCCTTTCTGGCACGCGATTGAGCTATCATTGAGCCAGGAGGTGAGGCATGCGATTTGGACCCAGTCGGCCTTGTCTTGAAAAAGCCACCCTTTTTTTGGCATGCACCTAAACTGACAATGACCCAGGAGGTGAGACACTCGATTTCTTCACAGTCGGCCTTGGCTTGAAGAAGCTTTATCCATCGGCGCTGTAAGGCCGTTTCAACGCTGTAGCACGCGAGTTGCTGCATGCTTGAACTAAACATGCTTGGTAATTTTATCATGCATATTGCATACTCCTTTGTGCCACTCTTGGTTTTTTATTCCAATAAATTTTGCAGACTTTACATGGCTTTCCTTGTTTCACAAATTTTTAGAATTTTTACTTAAAAGCCATCTCCTACCCCGCTACGTGTGATGCTTTGAAACAGCAACCACATGTTGCCCATAATTTCTGACTAATATAAAAGATTTCGTGCAAGGCGAAATCATTAGAAACTATTCGTGTTTACCACAATTAGGCTGGACTATTGCTGAGTCGAGCACCAGCTAATAGCACACTGTTGATGGAATGTCGATGGTTTACAAATGCAAAAGTTGAAATATTTTTGACACCCCTTTCTGTTATCAATATATTTTGTTTAAATATGCCTAATTTCGCATTAATCTTTTCGTAGATTTACGTATTTTCATTTAAATTTAAGGCTAAATAGGTAGTTTGTATTTGAAATATCCAAAATGCAACTCCAACAGTCGTTCCATCAGCGAGCTGCACGTGCCTCATTGTTGAATGTTGGCTGTTAGCATTGCCAGCCGTAATCCTACCGACAACACTACTGGATCACGCGCCTCCTACGTGGAGCAACAATTGTAGACCATCCGCACAGCAGGAAGAGGTGATTCTGCCATGCGCCTAAACTGCCAAGGAGCCAGGAGGCGAGACACGCGATTTTTATACCCTAGTCGGCCTTAGCTTAAAGAATACGGTCGAGGAGCTGTCATGCTCCAGCTCTTAAGCTGCTGACAGACATTACACATCTAAAACAATCAAGAAAATGATCAGAATGTAAGACGCGTTTTTCTTAACGCTTCAGTTCATAAACAAACGATATGGTAACCACGGTCTGGCCACCCAATAGCTACATGCGCCTCTTGTTCAGATTGTTAGGCATAATACCACTGAATACAAAAGCCTCGATAAAAGCACTGTCTTTTTGGCACACGCATGAACTGGCCTTGAGCCAGGAGATGAGACACGCGATTTGTAGCCCAGTCGGCCTTGGCTTGCAGAAGCCATTCCCTTTCTGGCATGCTATTGAGCTATCATTGAGCCAGAAGGCGAGGCATGTGATTTAGACCCAGTCGGCCTTGGCTTGAAAAATCCATGCCCTTTTTGGCATGCACCTAAGCTGACAATGAGCCAGGAGGCGAGACACGCGATTTCTTCCCCAGTCGGCCTTGGCTATATATCCCCGGTATATCAGCATGAACACCAGGTATATCTCCCGGTTGTATCACCTGGGTGACCCCCTGACTTTTGGGACACCCTGTATATGGATGTATCACTGCTTCTGCTTACTTGCCAGTATGTGACAGTCCACAGCGTTAAAGGTGCCTATTCCCGAATGACAGGCTGCAGCGTTTAGTGCCGTCTACCGTTATTTAGTTCTATGTAGCACTTGATTTCAACAAGCGAAGGAATGCTCAAAATTTCTTTTTACACAATAAACAAGCCACGTGTCGCCTTAATTATTCAGTGTAAAGTTTGCGCGTCAACGTGCACAAGGGAGGAAGCGGTCAAGGTTAACGATATCACTGTCACTAGATGGCGCCCATCTAGCGGTTCAAAATCTGCATTTCAAAACGGTCGTTATTTATAAAAAAAAAAATGTCACATATTTTTAAAAGTCTTTGCCAGTGATAAAGCTCCCAAATCCTTTCTGAGAAATTGCAAGATTTAATGTAAACGAAAGTAGGTCTGAATCAGAAAGTTTAGTGTTATTAATCTTCGTGGGGACATCCACCGAACTCTTATTATTTAGCAACCGGTAAAGCAACAAATTTTCGTTTCGTGCTGTTGCGGATGGGATCAAGGGCCTAGTCTAGGACTAGGGAATGTTATATTGATTCCACACTGTAAAATTCGTCGTTCACTGAGCGTTCACTAGCCCGGGCTTAGTGAGGGCCAGCTTAGGCCAGTCCGTTTCGGATTCACATTTTAAAATTCTTAGCGGCCTTGTTTACCATGTTTAGTAAGAGGGGGCGAATGGTGTAGTTCTTATTCCACAACAAAAGGATTATGTAGGAAAGCAGCACGAGGAAGCAATGGGTTTTGTGCTTTAAGAACGAATATACACAAGGACTATGCACTGGCTCGCTTCGGCCGGTAAAAAAATAACAGGCCGTGCTGGCCCAAGTCGCATAGTCGTGTGAAATCAGTAATAGCTGGAATTACATAACGGCAAGCTGCACTTGTTCTTTAGTCTGAGAAACTCCGCGTGTGATTTTTCTACATAATATAGAACCAAAACTGTTCTTACTATACGTACGCTTTTTTTTCAAAATTTAGCAATCCGAGACAGGAGAGCTCTTGAAATTTAAACGCTGGCCAAGTGGAGATCGCTGGATTGTGTATTTGAACTTGGCGTCTAGAGAAATTGTGTCTTCAGGCCAAGTAAGAAAAGTATTTAATTAGAGAAATTACAATCGGAGTCTCTCAGGCTTAAATATGGTGATTGATTGACCATGGCAAGAGACAGGCTGGGGACTTGAGGGCATTCAATACGTCTGGGCAGGGTGTTCTGAAAGGGAAAGGATTAAGAGAAGCACTGAATTGACAATTTGCTTAAGTATATTCCAGGCCGAAAGGTAGATTATGCCAGCTAAGACTGAGATAGGTTATTGGGTGTCGTCATGGTTCTCTAATTCCGAGGGAGATCTGAGTTGGTGCTCTCGATGCGACTCGTGATGGTGCGTCGGGGCAGGACAGTGTTCACCTCTCGTAACTGAAAAGTCTTTTAAAGCAAGGTAAGAGGGAACTATGTTAATTGTTCCAAAGGAGGTGGAACGGAGAGCCAATTCCTCTGCAATGGAATTTTGCTGTGTTTTTCCTGGTTCCAAAGGCGGAGCGTCGCTGTCAGAATCAATGACAATAGCTCTGCTTTCTTGTATGAGAATTTTTTAGAGAGGATGATATCTAGGTGCCTAACCTGGCATCTTGATGAGAGACTGGCTTCACCGAAAGCAGTTTGGAATTCGGCAGGGTAGGAGCACACGATGCCGTTCTAATCCTCTCTTAGTTTTCTTAGACAGTGTCGCTGCTTACGATATGATTGCCCTAGAGTGTTTTTTTAAGGTGCTTGGTGAAATATGTATTGTTCGTGTCGTGGCGAACTCTCTTGACGAACACTGGATTCTAAATCAGGCGTCTTAAGGTACCTGTTTTATAATCTAGTGTTCGTCACGAGAGTTTGTTACTATTTTAGGCCACAAATACACCACTAGAGGTTTACCATAAGGCAGTTGCCTCAGTCTCTTAGTTTTTGTGGTTCTCGATCCTGGACTCCCTTTTAGTCTACGTTGTGTCCTTGGCCAATATCGTGCTTTTGGAGGCGGCGTAGCGATATTGCTTGCGGGAGATAACCTTGATGCCATCCTCTAAGCTCAGCAACAGGTTACAACACTGGTAAAAATGTAGTTGGAAGAATCCAACGTGTCTCTGTCTCCTAATGGTTGTCTTCTCACTGTGGAATGTACCAGAGGTCACGTTAATGACTGCAGAATATTATGTGGTTAGTTCTAAATATGCTATGTTCTAAAAAACTGTCCTGTACGGATTAACTCGACTGTTATCGGAGAACACGTACACCTATTATTCAAACTAATTTTGGTAGGAATATTCTTTGACATTAACAACGTATGAAAATTTGTGCATGATTTTACGAAGAAAGCACTTCGGGAGAGAAGGGGGCTACATTCGCATATCACAAGGCGCCATGCCAGTTTAACATTAGAATTTTTAAAGTTGATAAAATATCTAAAGAGTCTTCCATAGAACTTATAAAGTGAATGTGTAAATTTTCTAAAAAAGATCCATAGCACTTCCAACAGATTTCTAAAGAATTCTTATAGAGACTGTATAGAATTTCTAAAGAAACTCAACAGATCTTCTAAAGAGACTCTGTAGAACTTCTAAAGATATTCTATAGAACTTCCAAAGAAAATTACATAAAATTTCTAAATATGACTGTAGAATTTCTAAAGAGACTGAGTAAAATTTCCAGAAAAACTTCTTCACAATTTCTAAAAAGGTTGCTTTAGAATTTCTACAGATACTGTACAGAATTTTTAAAGAGATTCTATGTAAACCAGACTTCTACAGTATTTCTAGAGACTGTATAGAACTTCCAAAGAGGCTTCTAGAGAATTTTTAAAAAGAATTCTGCAGAATTTCTAAAGAGATTGCATAGAATTTCTTAAGAGACTAATAGATTATCTAAAGGTACTTCATTAGAACTTATAATGAAAATTCTATAGTTTTTAAAAAATCCTTGCATGGCATTTCTAAAAGAATGCTATGGAATTTGAAAAGAGACTACATAACTTCAAAACAATTTCAGAAGAGACTGTAGGCTTCTATAGAATTTCTAGAGAATTCTGTAGAATTTCGAAAGTATTCTATAGAAGTTTAAAGGGACTGCATAGAACATCTAAAGATACTTCTACAGAATTTCTAAACAGACTACTATCGAATTTCTAAATAGACTGCATTCAACTTCCAAAGAAGCTTCTATAGGTTTTCTAAAAACAATTCTGTAGAATTTCAAATGATACTCAATAGAGTTTCTAAAGAGACTGTATGGGATTTCTAAAGAGACTCTATGCCGGGATAATGGCCCAGAATTTCTGAAAACACTCTATAGAATTTCTAAATATGCTTTACAGAATTTCTAATGGGACTCTATAGAACTCGCTGCAGAATTTCTGAAGAGACTGTAGAATTTCCCAAGCGGATCTAGTTTATAAAAAAAAACCATTATGTAGAATTTCGAAATAAATTCTGCAGGATTCTCATAGAACACTCAGTTTTAGAGCAAGTTTTGTTAGCTATTCGTGGATAATATTTATCACATTTATCTAATGCCAGAAACAATTTTAGCTCCACGAAGTTTCACCAAATGTAGAAAGTTGTATTCATTACAAATTCATATTTTTTTGGTTATAAAAACAAAAATGAGTAACCACCCATTTCTACACATATAGTCATACAGGATTTACTACATACTTAGTAGTTTGGTTGATTGTGTTAATGCATACTAGACATCCCATCGAGTATTTTTAGAAACTCAGAAATTCGATAACGCAATTCTATGGCAATTACGTTTGTGCTGGATTGCAGCGGAAATAATTAAAATTAACAAACTAATTTAACAGTCAATTTGAATTAATTATCGTAAATACGATGGACCATTATTTAGAACTCTACAGTTAATTCCAAATTTAAAAAGTAACAGAATGCAACTGTAAACCCATAATGAAAAGGTGACGGATTAGCTTGGTATATAGGAGTACGAGAACCTGTTGCTATCAGTAAGTACAGACACATAGCATTAGTATAAGCAGAAATCTTTGGGTGTTTATGTAGTGTACTGGCAAAATCCCGTGCACGGCGTGAAGTTATCGCATCAAAATGGAGAGTGAGCAACGTTTATGTATATGATTGTGATGGCTTTTTCATGTGATAATAATTATTATTCCCTTGCATAATGTTTCCTTTTGTCTATTTCATGATTAATCAAATTTTCATTGACTTGCACCAGTGTATCTGGGCCACATAGGAAGTCGTAACGCGTGTTTAGGCCATTCAATAAGCCTTATAGGCGTTGGCTACGCTCAGTGAACCCAAATGATGCCAGTCTCACTTATGGCTGGTTAAGGCTGCCTCTTCGTTCGCTTCGCTCACTCAATCCGAGCATCCTCTTCAGTCCTTCTCTTCAACAGGATAACATTAACAGAACTTTTTCTATCAATGGATGGTAATGATTAGATGGTTGACACACTGGATGAGACTGAGTCAAGAATTACCTTTCTGCTATTTTGGTCCAGGTTTAATTTAATTTGATGGGGTATCGCTCGCCCGCCAATTGG
The DNA here is from genome assembly GCA_023313725.1 of Lithobius niger. Taxonomy (NCBI): domain Eukaryota; kingdom Metazoa; phylum Arthropoda; class Chilopoda; order Lithobiomorpha; family Lithobiidae; genus Lithobius; species Lithobius niger. The sequence continues at coordinate 2,907 of JAHWFP010183148.1, read as the reverse complement.
TACGGCTTACAAGGTTGGTGGTTGGTGGTTGGTTGGTGTTACAAGAATGGGAACATTAAATACATCAAGTTTAAACAATCAATTGTAGTAACAGATATTATCAAAAGCCAAGGAATAAAATCTATGGTTCTTGCAGGAAAAGGGAGACGGAGTAGTGGCAGTCAAGTGTCGCCAGGAGGCGGCGCTGCACGCAGAAGGAGTACCGGAACCGCACCGGGACCAATGACCAAAGGACGGGAGTCTCTCTTGTCAGCTCCAACCAACGTGCCGATGAGAAGCCCCGGAACCAATCATGCTGCATGCGACCAACTCTGTCGATACATTTTATGCAGAGATTTTGACGCAGCCCCGGAAATTAAGCGTACTCTATCATTGATAAAGCCAGCATTTATTATGACCTGTGGTAAAGGCTACTATCACAGCTTCCTTTTGCTGTGCCGTTTATTTTTTTATTGTTATATTGGCATCCCCCACACACACATTTTTTTGTTAAATAAATAGGCAAGCTAGTGTGCTAAGCACTTTGTTTTAGCCCTTCAAGGTGACCAACTCAGTCCGATGAAACATAATTATTCATTTTGTGTTATTTTTAACAACAAAAGGGGGCACATTGAAGTACTAATCGTAGAAATTATAATTTTAATGTTGCAGTTATAATTTTATTTACCGAACGGTACGGTTTGATCACTCATGTGTATGTCCATGTTTCAGCGAGATAAGTAGATTGCAGTATAAGTAGAAAAAAAATAGAAAATCTACAAATTTCTTTAGATATTCTGCACAAGTTTCTTTAGAAACTCTTTAGAAAACCCTTTAGACTTTCTTTAGAAAACCCTTAGACTTTCTTTAGAAATACCCTTAGACTTTCTTTAGAAAACTCTTTAGACTTTCTTTAGAAATTCTTCAGAGAAATGGCCCAATTCCTAAAAGAAACTATATATAAAATTAAAAAGAGTTTTCAATAGAGTTTCTAAAGAGCTTCTAAAAAACTATTTTCTTTAGAATACAAACGGTGAATACTCGGCAGTACTTGCCTGCAGCGTAGGGCACTCCACAAGGGAAGATTATTGTTTAACTATATACACTATACCGCATGGATTTGGAAGCCATGCAGAGAAGTTAACCGTATCTCGCTGGCGGAGCTTTCGAAATCTCGTTGGGGGATTTCCCAACAGGATGTCACTCGCATCGATTGTTCGTTGGGTCAATTATTTACCATTGTACGCATTTGTTTTCTCACATAAACAGTCGGAAATACTTATAAAAAGAAAAAAAATTCAGTGGTAAGAATGTTTCGTAATATTTTTAATCCAAGCATATAAAGTAAAAGACGACTATGCACAAACGCCACAAGCATTCACAGAACTCGAGCAGCGCGCCAGTATTGCGCACCAGCGTCGACTGTATCAAAAGCGGCATCAAAAGCGAACTTGACAGCGTTCAAACAGTTCACATGAACCAAGAGGTTTATAACCAGAATCAGACAGACAATATTGCATGTACAAATACTTTTAAATTATTGTAGTTTGGTGATTAGTTTTAGGTTTCTTCCATGCATTGATTTTACAGTTCAAACTGCTATTGCTTATAAATAAAACTACTAGCTGCATGTACATTATTCTCCCGTGCAAATAACCATGCTAATAACTCTCCTTTAGTAAATATTAGGATTATGTCTATGTTTTTAAAAACCTTTTCATTTTTTTAAAATGCAAATTATTTTGTAAATCATATTTTACATATCATTATTTTGTACATCATAAAGAATGGTACAGTATGCTTAACGAAACACATTGTAAGTTCAGAAATGTAAACTTGTCAGATTTGGTTTTCATGCTGTTACAATCGATGCTGGATGTACAATGCTGGAGCGTTGCTTGCGTTCGTGCATACTTCCTCTAGTAAATGAGGTGTGAACATTCTGTTTGAACAGTACGGAAAGCCAAATGGGCTCGAAAAGGGATAAATAAATACGGATGTAAACCTATTTACGTTGCCTTTTGGGCTTAAATGTCACACTACCTGAGCGGGGAACTGTACCCACAACATTTGAACCAAATGCCAGAGCCCTACCGCTGAGCTATACTGACAAGGCCGTGCCAGTATGGCTCAGCGTTTAGGACCTCGGTATTTGGTTTCAAAGGTCGTGGGTTCAATTCCCCGCTCTGGCTTTCTGACACATGAATCCAAGGGCAACGTAAATGGGTTTGCATCCGTATTTATTTAAACGTTCTGTTTGACTTTTCAAAAATGTGCAGTGAAATGGTGTACCTTTTACTTTGTACACCTGGATTAGGACATATGTAGGATTCAACAAAACCATCGACGCCCGTTTTATCCAGAAAACATACATAGGGGCATTGCAACCACTAGACACTTGAGTCTTTACAGGTAGACAGTCAGGCTGTTTTCTGGCGTTTGAGGAAACATTACAGTGCGAGCAAAAAGGCTGGAACTTCGTTTGATAGACATTTTTGCTACCTGACCACATAACATTCACGATTAGTGACACAAGGTAACGTTTTCTTGTTGAAAAAATCTATCAATATCAATAGCGTTGATATTTTCGAGCTAAAGAGACGATACTACCAAAGCTAGATGGGTCTGTGGGCCAAAGGGTCACATTTTGAGTGGGTCATTGGTTCAGGGACCTCCACCCAATTTTTACCCAACATCACCCAAAAACGCCCACTAACCCAATTTGGCCCACTTTCCCAAAATGACCCATTTACTTTTGAAACCCCAGCAGAAAATATGCTATCTTTCTAACACCTTTAAAGCTTACATAATCCATTTCTAGTTTCTAAGCTAAATGCATGCAATTTCAATATTAACGACTCCCAAACCCCCTCCCCCTCTGTAAAAAAAAAAAAAACGATAAAAAAGATTACGTCCGAAACCTTTTTC
>JAHWFP010183147.1:0-11412 GCA_023313725.1 Lithobius niger | reverse complement strand
CCAGTAATGCTATGTACTTTGATGTATGGTCCAGTCCCTGGGGATCACCCACCGTACCCCTGCGTGTCGTAGGAGGCGACTAAAAGGGAACCCAAGATCACGGTTTGCTAGTGTGCCAAGGGTCTGCGTGGCGGAGGGTTTTTTGTCCGTCTTGAACACTAGCAACCTCAACACTACGGTTTGCGAGTGCGCCTACGGTGTGTATGGCGTACAGGTTTAACACCCGTCGCAAGCACTAGTCCGAAAGAGGTGAAGGGACATCCAGACAAACCGGGCCCGGGGTGGCTGCTTAAAGGATGTCTGGCGGTTTGAATCCCCTTTTGGGTTTGATTCCGATTTGCCCATTCTGGCCACTGGGCTTTTCATCCTCATCCCCCAGCATGTTGGCCGTGTGCTGCAACCTAGTAATCCGTGGAGGCGGAGATCCTGGCTTTCGGGCTTTGGCTCCTTATTCCGGAGGACGGGTGGCCTGGGCGAGCCGGCCTAAGGTCAATCGCCTATGACTTTTCGGGTCCTGTCGTTGTGGGGAGGCGGCTTGTGCTGTATCCATCTGCATCACGGACCCGAACTGTTTGGGTTATCGAGGGAGGTGGTGTGTACGGCTTCCTTGGTGGCCTCGCCTCTCGGCATGCTTAGGCTGCCACCTCACCAAGATAGACGGCGGTGTTAGCTTCCTGGTGCAGGGCCCTGGATATGCGGCTTCCGGCCCTGCATCACCCGAGTGCCGCGCGGGGTTTTCTTTTCTGGGGGGCGCACCGCCGCGACTTGTTTTTGCTCTATATGGCAACTACTTCTCCCCCCTCCCCCCAAAATTCTTCCCCTCCTCGCCGCACTAGCAAGCGCCAGAGGAGGGAACCCGAGATGGTTGGGCCTGGTGCCCAGTTACTAAGCTTTCGTAAGAGTCGGGACCAAGTCCCGAAGTTCCTGGTGGTGACAGGCGAGGGCCGAGATGTTACACAACTCGGTCCGTTCGCTGTCCACAAAGCACTGAAAGGGATCTGTGGTTCGGATCCGAAGAGTGTCTCTCGGCTCCGTGCTGGGGGATACCTTGTGGAAGTTGCAGACGATGGTCAGGCGAAGAGGCTTTTAAAAGCGAGTGCGCTGGGGTCATGCCCAGTGCATGTCGAGCCGCATCGTACTTTGAACAGCAGCAAGGGGGTCGTGACATGCTTTGATTTGAGGGGTCTCGGTGATGATATCATCCTGGACGAACTCAAGTCACAGGGTGTTGCGGCTGTGAGGCGTTTGACACGGAAAGGCGAGAATGGTGCCCAGCCAACTGACACCTTTTTCCTGACCTTTGATACGCCAGTTGCACCGCAGCACATTACTGCCGGTTACCTGCGCTTGAAGGTCAGGAGTTACGTTCCGAATCCGATGCGGTGTTTCCGCTGTCAACGTTTCGGTCATACCAGCGGCTCGTGTAAAGGTAGGCCTACCTGTGTTTCCTGTGCTCAGGCAGCCCATGAATGCGCTGACTGTGCTGGCCCGAAGCAGTGCGTCAACTGCGGTGGTCAGCACCAAGCCTCTTCACGGGACTGTCGTGTTTATGTTGAGGAACGTCGAGTGCAGGAACTAAAGGTGAAGGACGGGCTTTCCTACTCGGAGGCCCGTAAGAAAGCCAAGCTATCGGCACCGGCAATGACTCGTTCTTTTGCGCAGGTGTGCGGTGCGCCAACGCCTGGCCCAGTTAGTGACTCTGCTGATTTGGCAGATTTACGCTCTGAGCTCAGGTCTTTGACGATGACGGTGGGCAAGCTTATTACTTTGTTGACCCAGCAACATCCATCTCTGCAGGGTCTTTTGGGTCCTTCGGACCCGGTTGCTGCCTTGCCGTCGACATCTGCCCAGCCTGCAAATGCTTCTGCTCCTGCTGCTGTTCCTGCTGCTGTAACTGTTCCCAAGCAGGATGGGGCTTCAGCTAAGCCTCCGCCTGCCCGGAGTGAACCACAGAAAGAGTTGAGGAAAAAGGCTCGTGCTGGTAAGGCCTCATCACCACCCGTGAGGACGTCGCCACCAGGAGAGAAAGTGAAACTGTCGTTGAACGGCCAGCTTGCTGAGGGGTCCGTTGTGTCCCCTCAACATCTTGATACTACTTTGCCCATGGAACAGGGAGAGATTTCCTGTTCCAATTCTCCGGAACTTTTTCCTCCTTCCGAGGACAACTTCGTTCTGAACCTCACTCCATCTTTTGATTCGGGTGAGGATTCGGATGTTTTCGGATCGCCCAGAGGAGGAGTTGAGGAGAATAATTCAGTCTTCAGCCCGCCCTAATGCCTGCGCATGCCATCGTTCAGTGGAACTGCCAAAGTTATCGGACCCATGCCGAAGAGCTGCGGCTGCTTTTGTCGCATTGGCGACCTCTGTGCTGCTGTCTACAGGAAACCTGCTTTAAGGCGTCAGATAATCCGGTTGTTCGAGGTTATTCTGTCTACCGTCTGGATGCTGACCCTGTGCCACGTGCACATGGTGGCGTTGCAGTGCTGGTTCAACACTCTCAGCCGCATGCCAGTGTGCCTCTGCACACTAGGCTTCAGGCGGTAGCAGTTCGTGTTTCTTTCCATTTGGATATTACTGTCTGTTCGCTTTATTTGCCACCGGATGAGGTCTTTGGGGTTGGTGACCTGGAGGACCTGGTTCGACAGCTTCCTGCCCCGTTCCTCTTGCTGGGCGACTTTAACAGCCACCATGTCCAGTGGGGGGGACCTAATACTGACAACAAGGGAAGGATCCTTGAGGAGTGGATGCGGAGGGGGTCCGTTAGCATCCTGGACGATGGAGCCATGACACACTGTAACTTGGCAACGGGCAATTGGTCAGCGGTGGACTTAGCCTTTTGCTCGCTGGCTATCCCAGTTCACTTCACTTGGGCTGTCACTGCCGATCTGCATGGAAGCGATCACCTCCCCATTGTGTTGTCCACAACACAAGGGGGTTCTGTGGCTTCTAGGCCAGCCCGGTGGGCGCTTAAGCGTGCTGAATGGTCAGCCTTTGCTAAGGCTGCTGTGTTTCAGCGTGCGGTTGAGGACTTTTCTGATGTGGATGAACTTTCCACTCATTTCACTGATGTGGTCCTTGCTGCTGCTCATGCTACTATCCCGCGTACGTCCACACAGCCGCGGCGGGTTCCTGTTCCGTGGTGGACGCCTGCTTGCGGGCAGGCCATTCAGGCCCGCCGGCGAGCGTTGCGTGCATTCACGGTCAGCCCGACTACTGGCAACTTTGTGGCGTTTAAGCGTTGTCGTGCCCGTGCCAGGTATGTCATCCGTGAGGCTAGACGTGCTTCGTGGGCAGCTTATGTTTCGTCGATCACGCGCTCCACGCCTTCTCAGCAGGTGTGGCGGAAGGTGCGCCAGATCTCGGGGAGGAGCGTGCCTTCCTCGGTTTCACAGCTGAAGGTCGCGAATACCGTGATCTCTTCTGTGCCAGATATCGCCAATTGTCTTGCGTCTGCATTTGCGCGGGTCTAGAGTGATGACCATTATGATCCTGGTTTCCTCGGGATTAAGCGTAGAGAAGAGGCTCGCTTTCTTGACTTTCGCTCCGATGGGCTAGAGGAGTACAATTTACCATTTACCTGGCAGGAATTTGTTTCAGCTTTGTCCAAGTCGCATGACTCCGCCCCGGGGCCTGATGATGTTCACTATCAACTGTTGAAACATCTGACCCTTGCCTCCCAGCAGTTCTTGCTGGGGATGTTCAACCGTGTGCGGGCAGAGGGCTCTATTCCAGCAGCGTGGAAGACTGCAGTGGTCATCCCGATTGTAAAACCGGGCAAAGACCCTAATTCTCCTTCCAGTTATCGCCCAATCGCTCTGACTAGCTGTGTCTGTAAACTTATGGAACGGATGGTCAGTGAGCGGTTGGTGTGGGTGTTGGAATCACGGGGATTCTTATCTGTGTCCCAGTGTGGCTTTCGACGGTTTCGGTCAACTATCGATCATCTAGTTGCCCTTGAATCAGATATGAGGGAGGCTTTTCGCCTGCGTCATCATCTGGTTCAGGTTTTCTTTGACTTGGAGAAGGCGTATGATACGACGTGGCGTTATGGGATTCTCCGTAATCTCTATAACTATGGCTTGGGGGGCAGATGCCACTGTTGCTTTCTGCTTACCTCTCAGGCCGTTCTTTTCGCGTTCGTGTCGGGGCGACTCTTTCCCGCCTGTTTGTCTTGGAGAATGGGGTGCCTCAGGGAGGTGTTCTTAGTGTCGTCTTGTTTGCTATAGGGGTCAACCCCATTGCTCAGCAAGCTGCTGTTCCCCAGTCATTGTTTGTCGATGACTTCGGCCTGCGCTTTCGGGCAGCTCGCATGCAGACCTGCGAGCGGCAGCTACAGCTGGCAATTAACAAAGTCCAGACCTGGGCGGTAAGTAATGGTTTCCGGTTTTCTCCGGACAAGACTGTGTGCATCCACTTTGGCCGCCAACGGACACTGCACCCGGATCCTTGCCTGTACTTGGGACAGGCACAAATTCCTGTTGTCCCACAGGCACGTTTCCTGGGTCTGGTGTTCGATTCCAGGTTGTCTTGGCTTCCACACTTACGTCAGCTTAAAGACAAGGCTTTGCGGGCGCTTAACATCTTGCGGGTCCTGTCGGGCACTTCATGGGGTGCCGATCGCGCTGCCATGTTGCGCCTCTACCGTGCCCTTGTCCGCAGCAAACTTGATTATATGTGTATGGTCTATGATTCGGCTAGTGACTCCACTCTCCGGATGTTGGACACTGTGCATCACAGTGGCCTGCGTGTGGCGACTGGGGCTTTTCGAACTTCTCCAGTGGTCAGCCTCTATGCTGAGGCCTCAGAGCCACCTTTGGCCATTCGTCGGCGAAAGCTGGCCATTCAGTATGCTGTGCGTTTGTGTGCTGTGCAATCCAGTCCTGCTTGGTCCATGGTTTTTGGGCCAGACTTGCGGGTCGGTAGACGCAGGGTGGGTAAGGGTGATTTCCGCGATAGGCTCCAGCAGTCCTGTCAGGAGATAGCCTTTAAAATGCCCTGCGTCTTGAGGCTTGGGAGTATGCCAGTTGCCCCTTGGCTTGTCCCAGGTGGCAGTTTCATTTTTGTTCTGGCGTCCCTCCCGAAGGGTTCTACTCTACCAGCAAGGTACTTACAGGAGTTCCGGCGGCTGAGTTCTCAGTACGCCGGTTATCTGCGCCTGTTTACTGATGGGTCGAAGTCCGACGTTAACGTGGCGTGTGCTTGTGTGTGTAAGGGTGTAACGGTTGCCCATCGCCTTCCATCAGGCTATTCTGTGTTCTCTGCAGAGCTTTTGGCTCTTGGTTTGGCGGTGGAATGGATCCTTGACCTTCAGGGCACGCATTTCATTGTCTTTAGTGATTCCATGAGTGCCCTAGAGTCCTTGGCGAATTACAATCCTCGGAACCCCTTGACACAACGTGTCCAAGCTTTGCTTTCCCGCTTGCCTGGCCAGCGGAAAACCGTGCTTTTCTGCTGGATCCCGGGCCATGTTGGGATAGCAGGGAATGAACTAGCTGATTCTGCTGCGAAAGGGGCCCTTTCTGGCCCTCTCGGTAGGGATCTCAGCCTAGTTCCCTCAGATGCCTTTCCAACTCTGCGTCTGAGGTTACACGCTTTTTGGCAAACCTTGTGGGACAGACAGGACGGTAATAAGTTACGGGCCATTAAAGGCACTGTCGAGGAGTGGCACTCGGCGTGTCGCCGCAGTTGCCGTGAGGAGGTTGTGTTGGCCCGTTTGCGGATTGGTCACACCCGACTTACTCAATGTTTCCTTTTGCGGGGGGTTGACCCTCCTGAATGTTCTTGGTGTCGACGGCCACTTACGGTCCGGCACTTACTTGTTGATTGTCGCCATCTTGATGGTGTTCGTCGTCGGTTCCATCTTCCGCATGACATTGCGCGTCAGTTGGGCGATAAGTCTGTCCTCCTGTCCGGTGTTTTTCAATTTTTGCAGGAGGTACAGATGTATGACAAGATTTAGATTAGGGGTTTGAATAACATCTCTGTAATGTGTGGTGCAGTGGCAACCCGGACCACTGCACTGTGACTGAGGTTGGCGCTAATGACCAAGTTGTCGACGCGCCATTAAGCCTCATTCCCCCCCCCCCCTCATAATCCGAACGTCCCCCAAACCTTCGGAACCCCTAAGGACATCACCAAGGAAGTTAGTAAAAAGGGTAGCAGAAAGCACGTTTCCCTGCCTCGATTCACTGACCAACTTTAAAGACTCAGAAACAGCCTTGGACCATTTAATTCTGGCACTTCCAGAAACATAATGAGTGTACAGCATCATAATAATGGTCCCCAATTCTGTCAAATGCTTTGGAAATGTTCACAGAACAAGTGAAAATAGCACCTCCGCACAATGTACCATTCCGAAAAATAGTTTGCAGAACTTTCGCCGCCATGGAAGTACAGTGTGATTTCGTGTATGTAATTTGAGAGTAGGAAGTTTTCAGGGAGTTAGTAGTCTCATCAAGAATAATGCGATCAAAGATTTTGCTGATCATACGATAACTCCCACTATCACAAGGGTTGAGCATTTTCTCTTCAATACTGGTACAATATTAACATCCAAGGATGGAAGGGGTGAAGGAGTGACGAAAAATGCACTGCGTAACAGTAGTCTCTGCGGCCCACACCAAAAGACCACCACATTTTATACGTTCAGCCTTGCTACCGTTGGGTTCGATCGTTTTTAACATTCCCAAGGGAGGAGGTAGCATGACGAAACACATCCTCGAAAGGAGTGAAGACGTCCTCATCATTTCGCATTTGAAAGACGCTGCTTATCTCTTCAACATTCTCACACTTTGAGCCTTTTCTTCCTCTTTATCAGCAGTAAGAATGTCCTTTCAGTGATTAACAATGTGCTGACCCACAAGAATGCCATAAATGTTACTGGTGGTCTTAATGGTGCCCTCTCAATCAGCATTCACGTTATTCCAAAAAAAAAAAGATAGAAGGGGTGAGCTTCCTATTCGCATTTACAAATTCTTGCTGTGTGAGTTCGCTTTTGTGCTTTCTACACAAGCTAATTAAAATTTTGTTGAATGGCCATGCCACAGTGTACACATTCAAACAGCTTCTCTGCCGTAGGCATCAAATTGTGCCACAACTAAACACTAACTAAACCACAAGACGACAAAATGGGCTTTCACATGAGCACAGCTACACGAAATGCATGTTCACAACAAACATAGCAGTCAAAATAGTTGACAAGAGGTAGGTCTTCCAATATAAATAATCAAGCAAAAAAATGATGCGATTCACCCTAAACTTCAGTCAAAAGGTAAAATACAACACGTGAAACGATTGGTTGATTCGTGCGACCTCTTCATGACGTCTCAAGAGCAATTTAAAATTATGTGTGAAAACTTATGAATCTGTATCCAACCTTATTTTGTCTTATCAAGAAATGTGCCTGTGCTGTTGATATCCACTTGCCATTACTCGAATCGACTGGTTAAGTGGAATTAAGTAATTTGATCATATGTAGTTTGAAAGGTTTTGTTGAAATTTTGTCAATCTGCAAACTTGTGTATGCCAAATTTATGTGAAGTTAGTTGGTCATCCAAACGCAACAATGTTATGGCGAGTTGAGATTTGAATTCTCGGTAAAATCTGCGGGGCATAAGGTTTTCCTCCCATAAAATTTTTTCTAATACCAATATTAGTTTTTTTTTGTTTATGAAAGCACCTGCCGAGAGTTGCTTGGGAGGTTGTAGCTTGTCCCGTGAAAATTTAAACCATTGATTACATTAAGTATCAATAATTTCAATTTCGGAATTTGAAAAGGAAATACTGACAAGACTACTCCACAATAGAAAGTTAAATCGAAAAGGAGTTATCTTCTTGAATGAAGCCATGGGATAATGCAAAAGTTGACTTATGAGATGAGTTTGCGTTTTAGTCTTAAATATGTGTTTTAATTTTACAATGGGACCGTCCCATTTTTGCAAGAGGTACAGATGTATGACAAGATTTAGATTAGGGGTTTGAATAACATCTCTGTAATGTATGGTGCAGTGGCAACCCGGACCACTGCACTGTGACTGAGGTTGGCGCTAGTGACCAAGTTGTCGACGCGCCATTAAGCCTCAATCCCCCCCCCCCCGTTACAGTCCTTTCAAACCATCACAGTGCTGAATTTAATAAAGTTTGTGGTGCAAGAGGCACCAGCAGACCTTCATTTAACAATGGAACTGTGTAATGATTTGCATATTATGCATTCATTAGCTTATTATTCAGCACTGTGTTTACTTTAATAAAGTCAGCTAAAATTATTATACGTTACCATAATACCAATATTGTTATTAATATTAGCGTCATCATATTTATTATATCACCTTATTATTACTAAACCCATATTCGACTTATGAATATAACGTTAGCCTGCAGCTTGGCTATACTTCTTAAGCAACCTGGATGGCAATCCTTTCACAGCTAGGGTTCCGGGTGTCTCGCTGTAAATACCTCTGACTATACTGTAACTTTCCAAGCCAACTCACCAAGCTACATCCTGAACACTCGTGGGGCTCTTACCCTTAACATTCATCCGGTTTCCCAACTGGTCACCTGAAAAGCCATTGACTAATACGCTAGTATAAAAGATTGAGAGCCTTGCCTTGCCGCGGAGTGTGTCTTCAACTCCATTCTGAGTTTATGCCGTTTCCACGATCGACCGTTTTTTGCTCGCTGTCGTATTGCTCAATCCAAGGCTTTGTCGGTGTGTTCCTCTCTTGTTATGCAGGGAAGCTTTCCTAGTAGGCTCCCCTCTTTGCTATCCAGGATTGCCAGCTAACTATCCTACTGTTAACTAAATATTGTGATGTCCGATATGCCACTGATGATGAATGTTTATATGTGATAATTCGATTATGATTCGCTTATGATGTTATAAGCTGATATATGCTGATGTAAACCAACGCTACCTGAACTGAAACTGTGACTGATTGATGGTATTATTTATGTACCGATAACGTTGCTATTAATTAATCAAATATTGCTAACTGATTCCTAATTCAATTGTTTGTTAATAAACCGTTATGGTATTGAAGCTGTGTCCTCTTAATGGTCGTGTTGCTGAAATTTAATAAAGTGACAAAAGTCGTCTTCTCCAGCCACACAAGCTACAAACCTTTGCTACAGTATTTCTTTAAGGACTCCAGGTCACTCATGGAAGCTGTATAGCCAGAATACTGCCGATAAATTTCTGTAATGGTGGTTCAACAATAAACTTGGAGGACTCCTCTTGCATGCGTGCGTAAAGATTCAAGATCTGTTCCATTCGTGTTGTGTTCGTCATCGTCAGGCAGATCAAACATTGGTGTTGGGTGCTCATGCAAATCGTCTTTATTGATGTTGTCGTCGAGAAAAACAAGATGGCTACCCCCATTATTGCGGCGTGGTACCTGCCCCCTCAACAGTAGTGCTTTGATTTGGCGGGAAAAAATCTGAAGCCGCTTGCTCGTTCACTACAATCACTTATGGATACACAAGGAGGGTCCAACACAGTTTCATTAGCATCACTCTTGACACAGTTTCATTAGCACCGACTTGGGGCACTGTTATATTGAGATCATTATTGGCCGTCATTATCGGTTGATTTAAAAATGATGATGTAGCGCTACTGGACTCTGCATTAAATTGAGATGCATGTGTGGCAGTGAAAACTTATTTGTGAAACTGGGAACTATAGTAAAGTTTGTGCAACTAGGTACGTAGTTTTGGACATTTTCATTAATTGCGCTACTTGGGGGGGGGGGGGATTGAGGCTTTAATGGCGCATCGACAGCTTGGTGCTACTGGGTACAATCATTCTTTTTTTCTAATGTTATGAATATTTTAAATTTTCTGCTAAAGATATAATTAATAATTTATTTAAATTTTCTAATCGTGCAAATTTACTTGTACTTTGGTACGTACTGAATTTTTTATTAGCTATGAGCAATTACTGTGTTTAAGGTACCGATCGATAGATAACGCACTCCCCTCCCCCTTTTATGTACAAGACTGAGCTTCATAAAGAAGGCTTTCGATGCTGGAGCATTGACTGCTATTTACAGGAAAATTTCCCAACGTCAGCATTTAAACAGAAGACAAGATGGTTTGGAGCATTTTTCATAATCGAGTGGTTTCTTGTAAAGATAGATCTAGTGCAAATGACGTACTAGGAAATATGCAGCTTCACAAAAATTATAGCTTTAAGGCCTCTTAACAGAACGCAACTGACAGCGACTGAGAATTTCATGCAATTGGGTAAAACCCAAAATGCTGTCACCACACTGAATACTCGAAAGGTTTTCTCCCCCACTGTGCACACACACCTGCAATATGTAAGTCACTTTCTGTGTAAAGGCTTGTCATACTCTTCACACGTGCAGGTTTCTCCCCACCCCCAACAGATTGCTGTTAAAATGCCTTACGACATAATGGTTCGTGCCCTCTATGCTTACACGTGTATCCTGTTACGAGTCGATGTTACTCAAAATGCATAGAGACATTCATGCCATTGGTATGTGTTGCACCTCTATAGCCATGCACATTGAAGGATGATTTATGACGGAAATCTTTGCCACATTCTCTACAATTAAAGGTTTCTTCCTATGGTGCAACACACGAATAGCAATTTATTAAAACTGCACGCACGCCTTACCACGATCTTAACATTCAAACGGCTACTCTCCAATAGGAACTCATCGTGCCAAATAAAAACTCCATTTAGTAAGGAAACGAAAGACCATACACGGGCTACCAAATTCCTAGGACGTTTTGCTGCGTTTCTTACAGGGAAAGGATTTCCTCTTTTCACTAGTTACGACCCGTTTCCAATTTTGACAAAATTAAAGAAACTTCGGTCTTCCCATGACGTGCACAACTAACTCGTAGAGTGGTCGGGTTGCTTTCTATAAAAGAATAAGAATTTGTTAAACGTACAATAGGTAGAGAAGAAATACAGTCATTTTCATGCTTTATTCACATTAGGTTAGCAAAAGGGACAGTAACTTTTGGACACTTTCATTATACAACCTTGGACTCTGTTGTAATCCATTTTTAACATCATTTCCGCATCTAGAGTGCATAACCTGCCAACAAGAAGAGCAAGGTGGATCTCGTGGCCAAGTCTATTGCCCATTCAGAGGTGCTTCCAAACAAGCCCTCAGAAAGGGCGTGGCTAAGTGCAGTCAACTGCTGCCATAGTTTCACTTTTCCCCAATTGCAAAGTGAAGGGACGGTGAGACATCCAACCTCGTACCACATGCAATTATTACTATAAAATGTCGTCTTTGCAGTTTCATTCTACAGGGTTCTCAAGTTTTTGGAACACATCTCAATGCCGTAAGATGAAGCGCGCAGCTCTGCATAACATTCCAAAGGTCGGTAGTGCAACGACGGTTTCCACAGCTTCCTCGTACTCTTTAAGCTAGGGCC
>JAHWFP010183146.1:1966-21363 GCA_023313725.1 Lithobius niger | reverse complement strand
CTCCAAATTGGTTGTGGACGATTGGTTCTTTAGCTGAAGGTAGACTGGGAACAGTTGGTTTAATAATATTCTTATTAAATTTCAACATTTTAAGTTTTTTATTTTTTCGTAAGTGTAGTCTCATCGTTAATGTCTCACCTCTCAAATTAACAGGCTTGTTGGCCTGGTCGGTCAACCAAATTTTATTTTTTTTAATTTTTTTCGTAAATGTAGTCTCATCGTTAATGTCTCACCTCTCAAATTAACAGGCCTGTTGGCCTGGTACCAAATTCTAATAGAGTAAACCACGTTTTTAGTAACGGGCTGATATATCGCATTGTGAGGCGAAGAAATTACTTTATATGCCGGGGAGACGTTGGGGAAAAACGAGTAGAGAGTCGGTTGCTTCGTTCCGTCTACCTATGAACCAGAGACCAAATCGCGATGAACCAATATGCTATTCACGTTTAAAATATTCACGCCATTCGTTCTCTCGTGCCGACCAAAACTATAAATCTTGGCTTCGAAACCGAAAATCTTTGCTAAACTAGTTTGCTCTGAAAAGTCGACCTTCAGTCTCCGGTCGGTAATGTTCAGTTCGCACTTCAGAGTGTTTAAATTTCCTTCGATGAGAATGTAAGGCACGTTTTCTGAGTCGTTCCAGTGCTTGTTATCTTTCAGTTTTCTGTAAATGATTTTTACAATTTCGTCTAATTCATAACAACCTTCTTGTACGATGATTTTAATCCAGGTGTTACCGTTGTCTGCGCTGTAAGTGAAAGAGTTGGTCACGTCCTGTATAACGTTAGGAATGGGGTTGTAAGTTTCCAGATTGACTAGAGCCAATTCGTGGGCACCTTCCAATATCAGCGGAGAAGGAAAAGCAGTGACAAAGTCGGTTTTTTCTGACGAAAAAAACGAGGGACATTCTTAGTTTAATACATTAACATCTACCGAATTTTCCGATTAGTTTGCGATATTCGCCATTGGACAGCAATGCTTTGCTCCGCATTTCTGTGAAAATGTGCACGAATTCTTCGTCCAGAGAATTATTGCCAGCCTCTGTAGAGGCTCTGAGGAGCTTCAGTCTTTCGCACAAATCATTCGGATCTCTATAGAACCGGTATCCTTTCCATACAACCTCAGCAGGTCTGCCCCAGACAGGTTTTATAAAAGTCGTGTACTTGAAACCGGCGCTGGACTTCAGTCTTCTCGTACTGTCGTCGTCGTTGTGATGTATGGCATTGCTCCTCTTCAGAATATCGTGGTAGTTCAGAAGGCTGGCATCTCCATCTGGTGGTTTCAAAGGGTTTTTTAACATAACCAACTGCCACAAATCGTCTGTCCCTTCATACATTTTACCTTCCATGATCGAGTCATCGTCTTGAAATTCTTCTTGCTTGGATCCAATCATATAACGTTTAGCCTCCGGGTCATATCAAATGCCAAAAGTGGGGTCGGTCAGACTCTCTCGAGTTGCAAACATGCTTAGATACTTGGCAGCTAGCGGACCGAGTCTGATCGCCGAGTAAAGAGGCCTCTTCCATTTGTCTCCTATGAGCCCCCGGCGTGAGGGCAGGTGACATGTCGGAGGGCGCGTCAGGTAATGCACCCATGGAACTGGAGAATCGTCTCCTGGCACCCGCGCGAAACTGTATCTCACCGTCATCACTGTCTATATTCTCGTCTTCAGTATCAACACGGCCCATTGCCGCTTCCAAAGCTTTCTGAATATGCTCTAACCGTTTCCCATGATATTTTTCTTGTTTCTTCTGTCCAGCCTCTAGAGCCAACAGTTCTTTGATTTGTCGTTGACGCTGAGCCGAAGCCTCGCTTCCCTGTAGCATCTGCATTTTAGTCTGGTCTACTATAGGATCAACTATTGGTTTGAATATCTTTTGCAAATGTTCAGATTCTGTCTGTTTTTCCAGTTTTGTATTTTGAAATTTTTGGTTCAGACGCTTTTTTAGAGCCTCGTACTGATCGACCTCTTTCTGGGGTTTGCTTCTCTTAGTTTTAGTTTTAGTAGACATGACGGTTTAGTACTTTATGAAATAATGTTTAAGTCAATAAACGTCAATGTCAACAAAAACCTAGATGTATGTTAATGTCAACAAAAACCTTCGGCAGACACGTCGTTAGTCGAGCATTCTTCTATACCTTCGATGCAAAGGTTTAGTTTTAACGATGAGTAGGAATCCGTATGGAACAGAGTTCCAAACCTCACCACACATGCGACGAAACTCGTCGAAAATCATGTCACCACTAACGTGGTTATTTAAGACATGTTTGAGGTTTGCTTCGTCTTGCCTGAAGAGAATTATAATGTTGGAATTATCTCGAATAACTCTCTTGGGTATCCTGCTGTAAGTCTGACATAAATAAAAGATCGAGGCGTCCACGTGCCTGCCATAGGCAAAATAGCGTTCGATTCTGTCTTGTTTCTCAATCATGAAATCGTCCAATAAAATTACTGTTTTGCCACATGGCAGTTCTTCTGGTGGTGGGATATCTTCGTTGTTGGAACAAAAGGTAGCTACATCCGGACATATTTCCTCGAAAGCTCTCCTGAGATGGAAATATTTGTTTTGAAATAAAGACTTGGAGTACACGTGCAGGCTGTCATAATTCAACCAACCTGGATTGCAAATGAAATTTATAACTAAATTGGTCTTTCCACAACCGGCAGGGCCGCAAATGATGCACCTTACGTCCTCTGGAAAATTCAGTAAATTACCAGTCGATGGTCGCTTATTGACTATGTCATAATTTAACACTTTCATCTTTCAGCTGCTTTAAGGGAAAAAAATGGTATTTTGATAAATTCTCTGCAAAACTAGTATCTAAAATACCTTTTCATTCTCATTTTATAAATAAATAGAGATGTACTGCCTCAAATGCAAAAGAGTTACAGCCAGTAAAAATGTCAGGCACGTTGTGACTAAGAATAATTATCGACAACTGCTGAAGGGCGAGTGTAAAGTGTGCGGCACGAGGAAAGCACAGTTTCAGAAGAGCAGAGGCTCTGGATTGTTGAACAGCGTGATAGACAAGTTGCCGGTGGAACTTCATATTCTGGGATACAACTATAGCGGTCCGGGAACAAAACTGAACAAGAGACTGAACAGAGGCGACACTGTCATCAATTCTCTGGATGAGGCCTGCAAACAGCACGACATCGAATACTCTGCCAAACCAGACTTGGAACGAAGGCACGAAGCTAATAGAACGTTGGCCTCCGATGCAGTAAAAGTAACAAAATCTAGCAAAACTGGTCTGAAAGAGAAGTTGGCAGCAGCTGCCGTAGCCGCAGCTATGAAAACAAAGTATAGTTGGGAATGGGAATTTAAAAAAAAAGATCAAATGGAAACTTTAGTGGAGGAGCTGCACAAGCCAGCTAGGCGAAACTTTCCGAGGAGGCGCGTTATTAGCTACGGGATAGGTGATTTAGTTCAAGCAGACCTGGTGGAGATGATACCTTACGCGGAACAAAACGAAAATTACAAATACTTGCTGACTGCCATCGATGTATTCTCTAAATACGCTTGGGCCGTCCCTTAACGAGATATTAAACACGATGTCTAATCCCCTTAAAAATCTACAAAGCGACAAAGGCAAGGAATACTATAATAAAGATTTCGCAGCACTAATGAAACGCCACAAAATAAACCACTATTCGACCAAGTCAGAACTCAAGGCGAGCGTAGTAGAACGCCTAAATCGCACATTGAAGTCGGACATGTGGAAACGGTTCCTCTGCGAGGTAACCACAAGTGGATAGACATTATAGAGAAAATTGTCAAAGATTACAACTACAGAGTTCATTCTACCATTCAAATGAAACCATCCGAAGTAACTAAACGCGATGAACCGGAAATCAGAAACATATTGCCGAAAAAGAGCCCTTCCAAAAAGAAGAAGAATAGTTTCAAAGTCGGGGATTTAGTAAGAGTGTCAATGGCAAAATCTGTATTCGACAAGGGATATTTGCAAAGCTTTACAAACGAACTGTTCGAGGTGAGTGAAGTCAGAAAAACTCGACCGACTTGCTACAGGTTGGTCAACCAACTGGGTAGTAAAATCGAAGGCACTTTTTACGAGCAAGAGTTGCAGAAAACTAACGTGCCGGATCTGTTTTTAGTCGAAGAGATTCTGAAGACTAAAAAAGTGGGAGGGAAAACTCGTTACCTCGTCAGTTGGAAAGGCTACGACGAGCGCTTCGACAGTTGGCTCGACGAAAAGCCAGTTGTTCTAGGAAAATAACAACAAAAATACCTAATTTTTCCTCTTTTTATTTATATTATTAAACTGAGACCAGGACGTTGAAATTATTACTGTTCATGTTATTTATATTATTAAACAGAATCATTCAGTTGAAGCGATGGAAAAAACAAACTTTACCTGCATTTACTGCGCTCAAATGTATCCTACCCGAGAAAGATTGACACAACACCTTGTAGAGACACACAGGAATAGTTACCCACCCGAGTGCGATTGCTTTGAGAGGGTGTTGGGCTGTACAGACGATCTCATCCTCTGTGAGCAAGGACTCGAACACAGAAAGTACAAGAAAGCTGTGCAAGCTGCAGACCCGTTGTACCTTTTAATGTTGATGCGAAGAAGTAAAGAAGCTCTACTGTACGAATGTATCCGGCAATAGGTGACTTGCAGAGCTCAAATTGGTTTAGGAGTGAGTTTCGTTTGAAATGGCCAAGAAATACCAACTGGATTTCAGTCCCACTACTCCCCAATCTATAATCCATTAGATATTCCCATACTGGATGCAGCTTGTGCTAAAATCCAACGTTCCATCGACGAATTCGCCGAAAGAGGGAGTGGTTGGGTGATAAATTGCTCCTACGAACTCACAATCCGAGTAGCAAAAATCGACCCGCTCAGACCGGGCTCTTACATTCCTCAGCCAGCAAAATTAAAAAAGAAGTGGAAGTGTGTAGTCAATGTTCAAAATTTTATAGACCAGAAGTGCTTCTTGTATTCAATTCTGGCTGTCAAACACAAATTAAGCATGGTGAACCCGAAAGGATACGAAGTATATGTGAGAACGGTAGATTGTTCGATGCTGGACTTTCCAACGCGGCTGGATCACATTGACGCATTCGAGATGGCCAACAAAGATTTATCGATCAATGCGATTGCTTGTACCAAAGAGAACGGCATGCATCCTCTTCGTGTGAACACGAATTTTAAAGGCCAACCCGTAGATTTTCTTTTAATTGCCGACGAGTCGACAAATTTTCACTACTGCGCCATCGTGGATTGTTACCAATTTCTCCGACACCAGGCATCGGGAAGCAACCCGAAATATTACTGTCGAAATTGTTTCGCCGCTTATGGAAAGGCATCGCTGAGAGACAAACACAAACTGGACTGTACAAGAACCAATCCATCACCTCAAGCGCTCAAATTCTTAAAACCGGGCGAAAACATTTTGAAGTTTGAAGCTTTCAATAGAAGAAATATTCACCCCAAAATCATATACGCCGATTTCGAGTGCCTTCTGAAACCCGTTCCTTCCTCTAACAGCTCCGGCAAGAAAATCAGCCACCATCAACCTTGCAGCTTCGGCTACGTCGTGGTGGGGTCTGTAAACTTTAAAAAAGCTGCTTATTGCCTGGGAGAGGATTCCGTTGAACAATTCCTCGATCAGTTGGTGATTGAAGCGCGCGAGTACGACAAAACATTAAAAAGAGTCCAACCACTATGCCTCACTCCGGTCCAAGAGGCTGATTTTAACCACGCTGTAGACTGCATCTACTGCAAAAAGCCATTTGGTTCAAAAGACGACAAAGTCCGGGATCACTGCCACGTTACCGGCCAGTACAGAGGAGCTTCTCACTCGAGTTGTAATCTGAATGCCTGATAGCGCACCACGATCCCCGTGGTATTTCACTGCCTCGAAGCTTACGATATGCATCTACTGGTAAGAGCAGTGCACAAGTTTCCGAAAAAAGTAGAAGTCCTCGCGAGAACTACGGAGAGGTTCAGGAGCATGACCATCACCGTTGAAACGGGATGGGATGAAAATAAAAAAAAGAAAAGGTACGTTCGGCTTAAGTTCGTAGACAGCTATAATTTTCTCTCCTCTTCGCTAAAAACTCTGGCAGAGAGACTTAAACGTGATTACGAGTTTAGGACGGTGAAGGGGTTCTTGAAAGCTGGTGGGAAGGAGAAATGGTTCCTTCCCGACATCCAGGAAGAGACTGCCGTGGATCTGTTAACCCGTAAGGGTTACTACCCATACGAACACGTTTCCAGCATGAGTGTGTTCGAATAGCAGTCTTTACCACCGAAAGAATATTTTTATTCCAAACTCAAAGAAGAAGGGCTAACTGACGAACAATACGATCACGCCAAAAAGATTTGGAGTATGCTGAAAATCAAAAAGTTTTCCTCTTACACCAAATGTATCAGCTAACTGACTGTCTGCTTTTGGCAGACATTTTCGAAGAATTCCGCAAGATCTGCTTGCGAGACCACGACATAGATCCGTGCTATTACGTCTCCACCCCAGGGTTTAGCTGGGCGGCAGCTCTAAAGATGACCAAGGCCGAACTGGAACTATTTACTCGCTCTAGCAAACATAACTTCATCTTGTCGGGAATACGGGGTGGAGTTAGCTTCATTAGTCGAAGGTTCGCGAAGGCCAACAACCGGTACATTCCCAAAACGTACGATTCAACAAAACCTCACAAGTACATCATCGATTG
The DNA here is from genome assembly GCA_023313725.1 of Lithobius niger. NCBI lineage: Eukaryota > Metazoa > Arthropoda > Chilopoda > Lithobiomorpha > Lithobiidae > Lithobius > Lithobius niger. The sequence continues at coordinate 14,656 of JAHWFP010183146.1, read as the reverse complement.
GGACCTCAATAGCGCTTACGGCTGGGGCATGAGCCAGCTGCTGCCTTACAATGGCTTTAGGTATTTACTAAAGATGAGATTCGAGTTTTCGACGTGACTAAGATAGCAGACGCGTCGTCGGTAGGATACATTCTGGAAGTAGATCTGGACTACCCGAACAAACTTCACGAGCTCCACAACGACTACCCGCTTGCTCCTGAAAAATTTGAAATAAGAGAAGAATTAGTTTCAGACTATTCAAAATCTTTGTTGCGAGGAAAACCAGTGAAACCTGTCGTGAAGCTAGTGGCCAACCTACTGAGGAAGACGCGTTACGAAATTCACTACCGTAACCTAAAATTCTACCTCGAACACGGCTTGGTCCTTCGTCACGTCTGGAGGGTGCCGAGTTTCAATCAGAAGCCCAGGTTGAAACAATATATAGATTTTCATACGGCAAAACGAAAGGAATCAAAGACGGTGTCTGAAGGGGAATTTCACAAGTTGTGTCCTAATTCGGTGTTTGGGAAGACGAGTGAACAGAAACAGAAAAGACTGAAAGTCAAGCTATGCACCAACAGCAAGTGAGCCATCAAATATTCCACCCGACCCAACGCCGATTCGTTTCGGATTTTGCTCAAAAACCTGGTTCAGATCAACTCGAAAGTACGCAAGGTGACGTGCGATCTTCCCACCTACTCGGGGTTTGCCATACTAGAGTTGTCCAAACTCCTTCTCTACGAATTTCACTACCGATACATACGTCCCCAATATGGAGATCGAGCAAGACTGCTGTTCACAGACACGGACTCGCTGTGCTATTGCATCGAAACCGAGGACGTGTACGCGGACATGGCAAAAAACATGAGTAGATTCGACACTAGCAACTACGATCCTCAACACCCACTGTTCTGCAACGTCAAAAAGCAAGTGTTGGGAAAGATGAAAGATGCCACGAAGGGAGTACCGATAAAAGAGTTTGTGGGGTTGAGTAGCAAGATGTATTCGCTCGTGACGTCCTAAAGTGAAACGAAAAAAGCGAAGGGAATTTCCAAGAGATTCGTGGAGAAACACTTAAGCCACGAAGATTAGAGGGCGACTCTCCATTCTAATCAGGAACAAAGAGGGAGTTGGTACAAGATCGCCAGTGACAGCCATCACCAGCTGGCCACGACTGTGGTGAATAAATCCCTACTGTCACCCTACGACGACAAGAGATTTCTCGCAAACGAAGTAGAAACTTTTGCAATCAGACATCGTGGCATCAAATATATTTCTTTCCATGAGGATGATGACTACGATGGGGCTGTGCTCATGAACGATTTGCTCATGGAGTCTTTATCCGATGACGGAGTATGGACAGGTATGTCCGACGGTGTAATCAGCGATGAAGAGGCAGAAACTCGGTGGAACGGGGATGAAGTGGCACAGAGGCTGAAAGAAGTTGAAAATGTCGAGGTTCGAGAAGCCGAGATAAGGAGATTGCGGATGAGGGAGAGTAGGCAGTTGAAAGTGCAAAATCCAGAAGAGTGGAAGAAGAGAGTCGGGGATAAACGAAGACAATTAGATAGGGATAGGCACGCCACACTAACTCCTATCCAGAAAAAGAAAAAACAAGCTGCGGAAAAAGACCGACGTGTGAGAATGACTGAAGAGGAGAAAATAGTGTTCAGGGAAAAAAGAAGGTTGGCTCAAAGAGAGCGAAGAGAGAAAAAGAAACGAATGGCTCGGTGATTTGTTGCTTGTAATAATGTTAGTTGAATATTTTTTTTATTAAAGAACAAACTCTACGATACATTTTCATCATGGACGCCACTAGCGGTTATTTTATACTGAGTAAATACCTCAATGTCACGATTGAAAGCGGATCGACTCTCGTTTTTAACAAACAGGCAGGGCTTACCACAGTGTTGAGACTCAACTCGTTGGAATGGACCTACCTATACCGACTGGGTGAAAAGATCAACAGATCTGTACTCAATCATTGGAGGGAGAAATTGCAGTCCAAGGACGAAGAAGAAAATAGGTTCACCTGGAAAGGTTGGGAAAGCACGGACGAGGGTCTATGGAAAAGCGTTAGGCCATGCAAAGTTAATTGTTTGGTTTACAGGCTCGTGCGGGTTCCTTAAATTATAGCGGGTCAACATTTTTTATTTGAATCTTGGTCCATCCATAAAAATCATATTTCCACCAAATTTTGACCGTTTTTGACATTTCAATATACCATTTTAACCGGCTCGAAACAAGCTTTTCAATGGTGCCAATTTCAAACCTCTAACTCAGACCAATAAAAAGTTATGTGCCAAAAACTTAGAAAAACACTGAATACTAGATGACAAATACCATTAGCAATATATAATATTTGTTGCCATATATTGTATTTTTTTAGGCTTTCTTCACATGTTTTCAGCTTTAAGCTTTACCTGTTGAAGAAACGGGGTCAGTTAAACAAAATAAAAAATAAAATAAAATGCCTGGTTGCCTGGTGCTTCAATTTGCAACCTCGCCCGTAAACCAAACTATTTTTTTTTCATGGCCTTACGGATCCCACTTCGAAACAGGTCTTCGAGCCGTTCATCGAAATAGCCGGAGAAGTGTTAATCGAGCAATTGGAGCTAACTGTACTCGAAAATATGTTGGCAATAATGTTGGAACTGTCCAAACTCGACAGCAGAAACAAAATGAAATTCTTTTTGGATTTTAAAATGAAAGCGCTTCGTGTCGGAGAGGAGAAAAGAATCAGAGTACGATTTACGAATGACGACACGCAAGTGCACTTTGTGGAATACGACCCTAAAACAACGGCGGTGGTTACTTTGTTACAACTTTCGTTTATGGAATGGTCCGAGCTCTACAAATACTTTGCGAACATCGATAAACTAATGGGGAAAGTTTCCGAAGAAGAATAAACATTTCTCCATTCAGACTGCCTCTATGCGGCAGTACAATCGACCGGTAAAAAAAAATAAAAATTTTCTTTCATTCATGAGCACAGCCCCTATGTAGGTTTCGTCTACTTCGAAAAGGTTTTTCGTAGGTGGCTAAAATTAATGTTTTCTTTCTTTTTTTTTTTTTGGCTGCAGAAAATTAATGTCTTCTTTCTTTATTTTTTTTGGCTGCAGTATGGGGGAACATTGACTGGCGAGAAAATTATAAACAAGTAAAGATTTGTGATTTCCGGATGCACATTCAGCCTTTCGTTTTATTAATTTTTCGTTTGATTTCATTTGTGACCAATAGATGGCACTCTATGTTCAGTGATAGAAATTGTTGCTCACAGCATTCAGTTTCGTTTTTTGTATTTTTCGATTCAAAGTCAATAGATGAGGCAGTAGTATTTTCAGTGATATATGCACATTCAGCCTTTTCGTTTTATTAATTTTTTGTTTTATTTGATTTGTGCCCAATAGGTGGTCAGTGATAGAAATTGTTGCTCACAGCATTCAGTTTGTTTTTGTATGTTATCAAAGTCAATAGATGGAGCCAGTGCTGCCCTACTTTGGCAGAACGCATTAACCACCAAAAAAGCGAAAATGAGATTTTGGTTAAGCATTAACAAACAAAACCTTGCCTTTCTGCTCGTATATTGTTTTTCCGTCTCCGACCACTAGAACGCCAGTTTCGTGGTGGCAAAACGCATTAAATGCCCAGTGGAGCAACAATTTGCTTTGGTACAAGGCCTTATTGCCCATTAATGCCTTTGAAATAGAGTGACAGAATTTTTATCCCATGGCAAAATGCGTTATTGGCAGTTAATGCGTTTTGCCAGCATTTCACAGAATGTTTCAACCAAGAACTGAAAGCATTATAGACTGTTAATGTTTTTTGCTACTGGATTCCAGCACACATCAGTTATTAGACAAGGCCTTATTGTCCATTAATGCCTTTCGACACTGGGTGGCAGCGTGCACCCTATTGTTGTAGAGAATGCAATCTCGGATATTTATGTTTTTGCCGTTGCGCAGCAACACACATCCTAACAGATTCGGGCTTCCAATGCTCTTGATGCGTTTTGCCATTAGTGGTAGCACTGTTTTCATCCCATAATAATCAGCACAACATTAATCAGAAAGAAAAAAGTGACAAAGTTATGTTTCTGCCTATATCTGCATCTCAAAGGAAGAGTGTTTACCACTCCTGGTCATCTGCCCGACGAACCCTAAGGCCCTCATCCTTCTCGTAACAATACAAGCTGCAGGAACACAACAACGAACGAGGGCTGAGAACTATTTTTTGCACCCATTGCTGAGAACTAAGCACTCCATTGTTTTTTTTTTAACGAAACCCGTATTACACCTATAGTGCAAATTTAATTTATCTTAAAATGGCAAGTTATTTTTCACCATAATAAATACAGAAAACATGCAATGTAGTTAACATTTCTAGCATTAAAACTGATTACAATATGATACCCATTGTGAAAATTTAAAGTCTCCTTTAAAACTTTCTTTCAAATCGGTAGTTTCAGCGGGGCATTTTGTTTACTGGTGGATGGTTCATTTCCATGTTACATGTCAGACGCACCGACAATCGCACGCGCAGAATAGCAAAAAAAAGGGGAGGGGGATTGAGGCTTAATGGCACGTCGACAGCTTGGTCATTAGCACCCAAAAAAAGGGGAGGGAATTTTTCTAAGGACTTTTTTCCTTTTGGGACGTGCCTTACTTTGCCCTAATCAGTGTTACGGATCCTTGAAAAAGCCTTTGTTTAAAGTTTTTTGATCTACTATATTAATACCGTAAGCTCTCAGGGATCATCATCAGCAGCAGCAGCAGCCAACAGCCTAAGGTGCCGGGGAAATACAGACCCCACACTGGGAGAGTCTGCCCGGGGGTGCAGTTCAGTGTGGGGGGGAGAGGTGTTGGGGGCACGGAAGCGGGTAGACGTGTACGGAAATTCAATTATCGTGCAGCATGCACAGGGTTCAGCTATTTTTATGAATTTACTTCACGATTCTGTCTACCAAAGGGCAAAAATGGACAAACCGGGGGGGGGGGCTTCAGCCCCAATGGAAGAGCGCCTTTGTGCTCCGACTTCCAACACAACCATATCCAACATTATAATACTCCGTTCTCTATTCCGAAATAGCTGCACTCTATCAATCGACAAATCAATCAAACAAATCCTCGAATACTAATTCCGAATTCATAATAGAACACTACAAGCAAAATGAAAACGGTTTTTTTCTTTTCCACCTTGGATTGATGACTACTGTCATTATTAACGTCGTGTGCTTCTTTATTGTCGTGCTGAGATTCGGACATCGGTGGATAAATCATTAATTACTAGCTTCCCACGTGCAAAGAGCCAATAATCACTCGGGCGTGTGGTCCTAGACATTGTTAGTTGTCAGCACTCAGTACTTGTTCACTGTATATCTTTGTTGTGGGCGTGTGGCTTTGAGCCAAGACCCCAGGCTAAATCTCAAACCACTCAAGAAGCAGGCGATAACCTATACTTTTGCCTAATTAATGAATTGGTATGCTCCTAGTATAAATGGTAAAAATAACCTAGATACGTATGTAATATTGCCATTTTATGTAATGTGTAACTCTACCATTTGTAAAGGTTTTCAACATTTTGATGCAAGTTATATAGCAATTTCGAAGACTGGATGAGGATCCGTTTGTTACTTACAACTTTTGTGAATTTTCTCAATGATTTCACCGCTCTATAGTTGTTAGTTAATGCCTTTTAATTTCAAGAGGTTTTGATAAAAACTCTGGCAAAATGAATTAAGTGCTTTGAAAGCATTTTGCCACTACACGATGATTCGATTTTTGTGACCTAGAGTGTGGCAAAAAACATTATCTGCTTAATTTTACTGTTTGGAGCGCATTTTCGATTTTTTCACAACGTAAGTAAATTTATAAAAAAAATAACATTTAGAATGGTACTTTAGTTTTTTTTTGTTCTTCCATTCTTGTAAGTCGGCTGAAACATTCAAACGTTTCATTTTTTTTCTCAAAACTTACTTTTTGCATTTAATGCCTTCTGCCAAAGTAGGGCAGAGTGGTATGTTCAGTGATATAAACCAGAAACTTCGGGCCAAATTTTGCTCGGTTTCACTCTGGGACCAACGGTTTCCGAGTTATGGGCATTTTTTTTTTAATAATTTTGGGAATTCAAACTGAAACCTGGGTCCATCTTAAGAAAATGGCGGCATTTCCGGTTCCTTTAAAGCTTGGACGTGATATCATTCAAAATGGTAACCCAGATGTGATGTCAGGGCCTTCCAATTTGATGGTCTTCCTCCAAGATGGAAGTACTTCCTCCTATCTTGGAGCCCGCCATTTTGTGGCTCTGACTTCACCAAAAGGTATTTATCCTTTACTTAGGTTTATTTCAAGCTTCATTTGACTTGTGTGACATTTATTTTCTAGAATATCCTGCAGTTAATCGTACCTGGAATTTTCTGGTTAAAATGACTGTATTACGGCTGGAATGTCTAAATAAATGTCGAATGTCGAATGAATCGAGATTTTTAACTCTGCAAACTTAAAGGAGGGTTGTCATAGAATTACAAAATATTTTTTTTTTAACGTAGAAGCCATACTGTAGTTGCACTAAAGCGAAAAACATTTCTCCATTCAGACTGCCTCTGTGCGGCAGTACAACCGACCGGTAAAAAAAAAAAAAATTTTTCTTTCATTCATGTGCACAGCCCCTAGGTAGGTATCGTCTACTTCGAAAAGGTTTTCGTAGGTTTCGTTGAAGGCAGACCCGGTATTGTAGTAGGTCTGTTTAGGGGGCGAGGCTTCGATAACAATGGAATACAATGGGTTTTATGGCCAGTCCGTCGTAGTATTAATTTGCATCTACTCAAAGATTTCAAGCAACAATGTCTTGAACAATCAACACTGGTATTTAGATTTATTGTAAAAGCCTTCACGAACTAAAAACTGAACTGTAATGAAGGACAAAATGAGGAAACATTAACGTTGCCGTGGATTGTGTAAGAATAATAGGATGCACGTTAGATGATGGTTACGCAACAATACGAGCATCCACGAGCTAACGGGGTTTTTGTTAATAACCCAAAAATAAAATGCTTCGTGTTCTGCTGTGTTCGTAACAGCTACCTTCGGGGGTTTCTGTATGTCAATGAAATGTCAATGAAATCTTGAAAAGTTAAGGGGAAGGTGCAGGGATAAACAAAACAACTGAAAGGGATGCGCTGATTGAGTGAGCGAAGCGAACGAAATCAGCGATTGTTAACAAGTGCGTGCCAAAATGGGACTGAAGCAACTTAAGCATGTGAAGAGTGGTCATACAATAAACTAAACCGTGGCAATTTGGCTAATCTAACGGCTAATTGGCAATAGTAAATTTGAAAATTAGAAATGCGAAAATTTATAGAAATAAAATTCCTCTAGAAAGAGGTACAGATGAAGATAACACGGTGTACCCTTGTGTACGTTCACAGTCCTATGAAAGTTGTGATATCCACCCAAAACCAAAACTGGTAGAAAAACCCGCCAAGTTTCCCAAAAGGATCGGCCTTTGAAGGTAGTGATATCATTCAACCAAGGAAAGGTCGCCAAGGTCAATCCTAATAGCCAAGTTAATCGCACGCAATAATACTTTGGACGTTAAATGAAAACTTGAAGATTGCTACAGCGAGTAGCAATCTTCAAGTTTTCATTAAACTTTCGAACTATTAGTCGGTGCGATTAACTTGGCTAATAGGATTGACCTTGGCGACCTTTCCTTGGCTGAATGCTATCACCACCTTCAAAGACCGATCATTTTGGGAAACTTGCGGGTTTTTCTACCAGCTTTGGTTTCGGGTGGTACTGCTTTCTTTGATGGTGCCATACTGGCTGGCCTTCTGCAGATACTGCTGGCATTACAAATACAAAAGGCAGTAACTACGCAGTTACCCGGCCACACTTTCTGCAGCTAGGAAAAATTTCAAGTGCATTTGTTGGGCCCTAGATGGCGCTGCATGGTTTATAAGGCTACCCTGAAAGATGTGGGAATGCCTTGTCATTCTGGCATTGGTAATGCAGTTACTGCCTTTTTGCAGATACTGCTGTTTTGTTACGTAACCACTCTACACCCTGTAAGGTGCACCTCTCCTGGCATGAACACACTCACATATCCACGAAAATAGTTACAACAGTTGTTCCGCAATTGAATGCAAGGGGCATAGCTTCCTGTATGTAAAAGGCTTAATGCTCGGTTTCATGTGTGAGTAGCATCGTCCAAGAGATGCGCTGAAGTGAAAGCACGAAGAACAAACTTCCCCATGTGACCGTAGCATGTGTCCGTAGCTTCCACTGTATAGGGCAGTGACACAACGTTGTATTATTGTATATAACTCTATGCTGAAGCCAGTAACTGGGATGGCTGCAAGGGTCACTGGAGGGGGAAAAGAAGGCCGTCTTACTGAAAATAATGCTGTTAAGAGTGGATTTCTTAGGCCTATAATGTGCGATTTTTGTCGATTTGTTGGCAGTTGCTGACATTTTTAAGCAAGTGGAATCCTTATTTTCTACTTGCAACCTAGCAGCATAAGGGATTGGAGAATACGACGTTTTTTTAAGCGTATGAAATCCGCTCTCAAGGCACTGCCTTGACTAGAAGTGCCGTTGTTTAACCCTCCATTTTAATCTCGTGCCCCTTGCAGCTATATCTCTTGTAGCCCATATGACGTCACATGACGCTGCTCTATTATCAAGTCAGGAGCGCTTGTTGTGGTACAGCATGGCCACTAACTAACTGGCCCGACCTACAGCGACTTAGAAGGGGATACACAAAATGGACGCCACGACTGGCCAATTTCTTGAAGTCTGTTATGGAATTTGCAAATCGCATCGGATAATTTTTGTACGGAGAGTTGCGCCATCTGTTGGCACCTAGTGGCAGTTTTCAAAATTTAATTTTAATTAGATTTGCATGACAAATTTTTTATTATGTATTAAAGGAATTTTAAATAGTTTTTAAGCTATCACTGAGCCACAGGTGGGAAAAAAAAGCGACACGTTCGTGTATCCAGAAAGTGTTGCAAGGCAAGAAACGTTGCATTTTTGTACGGACGGTGTCGCCCTCAGTTGTCAGAAAGAGGCAACATAACGAATCATCGCTTAAGTGGCGTTTTCGGCAGCCATATTGCCCAACCCAGTCGCATATGCTATTTTTCATCCAAGATCCAGCAAGTACTGTAGATAGCCCCAAAGATGGAGCGACTACCAAAATTATCGTTTTTCTTTGAATATGTAATGTCCTTGGCAGGGACACACCTGAGCCCATCGTGGGTACCAATGCTAAAGGAAGACACGGACTAACCAGTGTGTAGGTTACAGCTGAAAAGATGCTTTACTTCCTGTAAGGAGTGGTATAATTAGGAGTGGTACAAGAAGTCATGTGATATAACAATATTGTATACAGCTGAATGGATTAGCCTATTAGGTGAATTAGGGTAATCTGGGTAGGGTTGACATACAGACGCTAATTTGAAGGCAGCCATTGTGGAGCCACAAGTAACGACTCCACAATACAGAGAACGAGAAAAAAAAACAGAAAAAAAATTATCTAAGCCTAGCTGAAAATAAAATCATGGTTACAAAGGCAAGATATTTTTTTAGTTCGCTGTCTATTTTTAAAAGAAAGATACATAAGTTTTTCGCTTTCAAAAAAAAAACTAAATACTTTTTGAAAGCTGGTTACAAAAATAAAAGAACGCAAGATGTACAGGGTTAAGCAAAAATTAAACATTTCTAAACTAACTGAAAACTTGCCAGTTTTAAATTTTTTAATTTCAGGAGCAATTTCGTAACATTCATTTAGAATTTTGTTGTTGTTGTTGTTTTCCAAGTAGCCTTTTTTGGTTAATATTTCTTTTTAGCAGCAAACAGTACTGCAGCTGAAACGCTACAGCGTTTCTGTGGGACATATGGCATCCAAAAGACTGGTTGCAGATGTATTTTGTTAGGAATATACCTGTGGTGTCCTGGGCGGGACACACCTTAGCCCAGCGTGGGCACCAATGGTAATAAACACACGGACTACCAGAGTGTAGGCTACAGCTGATAAGACAGCGAACTTCCTGTTTACTGCTCCTTAAATACAGGGAAGTCATGTGATACACTTAAGATAATATACAATTATGGAACAGCCTATTTAGTGGTTAAAGGGTTATCTTGGTAGGGTTAACATATAGACATGAAATTGATGGCTGCCATTCTGGAGCACACAAGTGATGACTCCACAATGCAGCGAGCGAAAAAAAAAAACAGAAAAAAAAATAATCTAAGCCTAGCTGGAAATAAAATCATGATTACGAAGGCAAGATGTATTTTTTAGTGCACTACCTATTTTTAAAGAAAGGTACATAATTTTTCGCTTTCGAGGAAAAACTAAACACTATTTTTGAAAGCTGTTTTACAAAAATAAAGAACTGAAGATGTACATGATTAAGCAAAAAATTAAACATTAATAAACTGGCTGAAAACTTGCCAGTTTTAAATTTCTGTTTTGATTTCTGGAGCAATTTTATAATAAATTCAATTTAAATTTTCAATGTTGTTTTAATTTCGTAGCCTTTTTTGGTTAATTTTCTTTTTGCAGCAACCATTTCTGCAGCTGAAACGCTACAGCGTTGCTGTGGACGAACATCTGGCATCAAGAATTCAGTGCCAAATTAGTTTCTTTGGATTAGGCTTCACCGGAGTGGGAATTGCGGCTCCAAGCAATTTTTTGTTCCGATGTCGGAAGTATTTATGTACATGAAAAGACAAAAAAGATACAAAGAGGATAAAATCGTGAAATCAATTTTTCACACGAACAACAAAATACACTTACATTTTTACCTAATTTTAAAGGTGGACATTTTTAAAATTAACAGAGCCGATTCTCTGCACGAATAACTAGGGGACAAAACGTTTTAGCGTTACTCGCTACAGTTTAAAAAGAACTATCATCTAATTCATAAATAACGGATTACAACAAAAAAACGAAGAAGTTGTAGCCAAATGGTAATTTTGCAAAAAACTACAAATTGAGCTTGTCTGGAGCTCTACGCAGTCTCGTTGAACGATGAGCATTTTGAAGCTGTGCTGCAATGTCAACCTGTGTTGGTGATAGCACAACTTTGCGTTTATTGGGATTCGGTTTCGCTTTTTTGTTAGCATGACCTGGCTTCGGTGGTGATTGCTTAGTGGACGGTGACGTAATAATCGATGGAGATTGTGACCTTTCTGGCTTAGAATTTCCTTCAAGAGGGGCGCTGATAGTAGCCAAAGGTGATTGGTTATTTACGTTAGCAGACTCATCCACTTCGTGTGTGTGGGGTAATTTCGCTGGAGATTTCCTGCCACCTGGTGACTTGCGATGTAAATTCTCAGGTGATTTTGCAAGCTGTTCGATTGGTGGAATTTTTCCCTCAGTAACAGAAATTGACTTTCTGGATTGGCCGAGAGATCGATGCTCAGGAACTACGTCAGCGAAACTTGGCTGTTCACGTTGTTTGCCGCCAAAAGACATGCGTTTGAAATTTGAGTGATCTTGCTCATTATGCATGGAGAAATTACTGCTTTTCGCCGTCGAAACAAGTGCGTTTGGAGGCTGTTCTGGATAATCATTTTCCGCGGTATGTAACCTTAGCTGTTCGCGATGTTTGCGAATCGTATTACCGTTAGTATCAACGATAGTATAGGACTGATTTTCACATTTTTGGGTAACCATACCGACTGACCATAGCCTGTCATTTGTCGTTGAAAAGTCACGATACCAAACCTTTTCACCTATTTGATACGTTTTCAACTCACGATGGTGGGTGCTCTGTGCTTGTTTTAATTGTTTACGGCGTACGGCTGCAATAGGGTCAGGGAACAATAAGTCCAGCCGAGACTTTAATTCTCGGTTAAAATATATTTTTCCGGGTGTTGCTTGCGTGGTAGCGGAGATAGTGATTCGTGCTGATAACAAGTAAGAATTTATACTCTCTTGAATAGTAGAGCCCTGTCGCCGCGCGGCCTTGTAGACTCTTTTGAAATTACGGACGTATACCTCAGCCAAACCGTTGGTCCAAGGCGCAAAACTTGGCCCGGTCATGTGCCTAATTCCATTGGATTTTAACCAATTTTGGAATTCTGCGGACAAAAATTGGGCAGCATTGTCGGTAACTAAGCTGTCCATTAAACCATATAAAGCTATATGATTGTTTAAAACGTCAATGACACGCGCGGACGTTGTTGACTTCATTTTATGCACAAAAGGAATTTTTGAATGTGCGTCTACAAGAATGAAAAACATGTAATTGTCCATCGGCCCCAAAAAATCAGCGTGTAAGCGATTGTTTGGTTTTAGTGGATATTCCCACGTATGCTTAGGACCTGACGTTTGAGTATCTTTATACTCTTGACAATTTTGGCATGATTTGACTTTATTTTCAATGTCAGAGTCAATCTTAGGCCACCAGACTTTTTGTCTAGCTAAACTTTTCAATTTAACTATGCCTAAGTGAGCACTGTGTAGATCTTTCAAGATTTGTCTCCGAAAGGCTGTCGGCACCAGGGCTCTATACCTCCAAAATAAGGTTTCGTTTTCGACAGACATTTCAGCACGACGTGTGAAGTACGGTAACAGATCGGGAATTTCGCATTTGTCAGGCCAACCATGGTTCACATAACGATAAACTTTTGAAAGGATTTTATCACGTTTACTTTCAAGAACGAGTGTCTTGTTTAAAACTGGAAGATTAGAAAT
>JAHWFP010183145.1:0-33331 GCA_023313725.1 Lithobius niger | reverse complement strand
CTTTAATTGTTCATTTCAAGTATTGTTTTAGAAAGTTAACACCAACAGCACAATGGGTCGTGAATTACAATCAGTAACTCACGCTGCTGGGGAATGGTAAATTTATATAAGCTTGTCGACAATAAGGTTGTTAAACTATTGCTTGCAATGAGCAATTTAGCGCACCCCCATAGGGTTGTTTATCCGTTACCTAGGGGAAAACCACGAGACTCGTGCATATTTCCGGAAAAATTCATTCCAAGAAAATTCCAATTTATTCTAAGCTGAGATTCCTGAGTAACCAGATAAATATCTCAGAGGTAAAAAAAAAAAGAATTTTGAAGACCACAATTTGGAAGAAAATTTGCTTGGTGACACTTCTCAAGTTGAATTCACACGTAAGTTGCCAAAAAAAAAAAAATTGCTCATACTAGGAGTCAAATTTATCATTTAATAGGTCATTCTAACAAGTTCGTTTCTTCCTCAGATGGTTCAAATTTCGATGCTATTCCCCAAGATTTTCCTATTGACATTCATGCTAGCTTCCTGGATTTCCGGAATACTTTGGAATTTTCTAGCAAAGAAATTGATCATGAATCAGAATAAGATAACGGTAGTGCCGAATTATTTCGCCAAGTCTAATACATCGACTGGCATAGATATCGATAGATTAGCTTAATTTTGTTCAAGCTGTAACTCCCCACATTATTTTATTAGATAAAATTTATTCAAAGCTGCATAATAAATGCCTTGAAAATTTTACTGATGTGTGGTTCTCCTGTTAGGGTAGCTTTTACTGTTAGGTTAGTACCCTTCCCATATTATCATTTCCCATAGGTTAACCATAGCATGGTAGTTAAGGAAATAGTTTTATGAAAAATACCAACAGGTTCACAACTAAACCAATGACATCAAAATTTATGATGTTTCCTGTTCATTAACTTAGACTTGTTAAGCGTGTTAACGTTTACTTCGTTTCGTTAAAAAAAAAATTTTGGTTAGTTCCTGAATTTAAAATATAATTATGCCACAACTCGAATCAAATCTTTCTAATGCTATCATGTATACGACATCGGTAAGTAATTTTTCAATTAGCAAATAGCTGAAAATGCCGCAATGTCTGAAATTTGTTTTTAAAGCCGTTTTGTATTGGCTTCTTGACCAAAAGTTTGCATATGAATTCGTTTCCTTACATTTTAGTTACTGTCCGTCGAAAGAAAAGAAATCCGAAAAATAACAATTACCGTTAAGAATTTATTTAAAATTTCCAACGCCTTCCAAATCATTAACGAATTAAATGGTTCTAAAAACAAAAAAATTGATTTATTGCTTTGTGCGATTCTTAACGCAAACTTTCGCTCAACATAATATTAATCAGTTTTGTTCTTATCCGCCTAAGCAGCGCGATGTTAATCAGCCGCTTAGTGCTGTCGTCCGGATCTTGTAAATAATCGCTTATTTGCGTAAAGTCAAGTCAAGGATGCTTGAAGGGTAGTCTAAGACATTTCTTCAACTACGGCTTTGTAATATTGGTAATTCTCTCTTCACGGTCTATACATTAGTGGTAGGACGAAAACCCGGATGTCAATCTACAAATCAGTGGGTCACCAAATTACAAAATGACCGGATTCCCTGCGTTTCTTTATTTGTTAACCCTCATGGTTTCTAGTCCTTTGCGGTCTGCAATGAATTCAAGTAAATTGTAATTAACTTGGGTTTATTTTATTAACAAGTCAAAAAAAAGTGGTGAACAAACCTGGGTGTTATAGTTTATTAAATGCTTAAAAAGGACCAGCAAATTCACTAGACAAAAATTTACTTTTTAGTAGTAAGAGAGGCTTCAGACTTCATTTTCTGAAGACCTACACGAATAATCTTTTCATTTTTAAAGCCATGAAACGTTATTCTTAATCGCGCTTGATTTTTATTTGCGATTCATTACAATCTAAGAATTGGGCAATTCATACTTGTTTTACTGGATTGACCTCCATCAAAATCAGTTACAATTATAACAGAATGGGGTCATTGACAAAGTTCGGGTTTTCTTCATTCATAACATTTAGGGACGAAACAGATCTTAAGCATCCACTGAATTTGCTTAACCAACTTAACTAATTATTGAGGCAAGTTTATTTCATTAAAATTGCGAGGCGCAATGACAGCTGAAGAAAATGTTTCCATAAGCTCTACGTCAATCTGGACAAACTTCGCTTGTGGCTCCTCGACTCTAGAGATTAAACTGCCACATATGACGTCACAGTTCCACAAAACAAAAGCTATTGTCGTTTACGAACATTCGATGAATTAGGATACATTTAACAATCACTCAAATTTCCTAATTTGAGGTTATAACCTCATTACCTGGGACTGATGGACTTCGTTTTTCCCTAGATTTATCCTGTCGAATCCGATCGATTTAAGTGACATTTGGTTTTACTTGTTGCCTGTTGAAAATCTACTGCAAGGATTGTATTTTCCATCAAAATTTAAACGAAAAGGTTATAATTGATTCACAATTTCAAATGCGGCCAAAACAAACAAGAGTGCCGGCATACCTGTGTTCCAAATTACATCGCCGGATTTTTTTTATACAAAACAATTTCGGTTAGTACCTGGCCGGATTTAAAATGTAGTCGTGACAGCTTCGGTTTCACCTATAGAAGAGAAGAAACCCTAGTTGGTTTTCTGATTTTATGGCTCCTTTCTCCGATCTTGAGTAACCAACTCACTACCCAAAAATAAAATCAACAACGGTGTTTACACTTCAGTTTTATGTTTCGTGCGACTAGGGGTGTGCGGTTTTAATATTTTGGGTTCGATTCGATTTCGATCGATTTTGGGGAAGAACATCTCGATTTCGATTATTATTCGATTTCGAAATTCAATTTTTTTCTTTTTCGATTTTAAACTATTTTTTTTTCAATTTTTATTAATAAGGGTAGCCTTTGAAAAAGATATTAATTTTAAGTAATTACATTCCTGTAAACTAATGTTACTCCAATACATTGAACTTTCAATTATGTCTTCATTTAATGCGCAAAACTACATTTTGGTTTTAACACAAAGTTAGAAAGCAAGCTTCCACCTTCCCCACTCCTCCTTTTGAGTAGCATCATCCTTAGATTTTATTTAGTCAAATTAACTTCATATATTGTGCAAGTTTGGCAAGTTATTGCCCCTTGGTTGATTGCTAAACTTACACTGGATGTTGTAAGGCAATGACTACACTATTTTAGCAATGATTAACATGGTACCATGCACAGTTGCCATATAAAACGAAGTCATTACACATTTTTGACTAAAGTTAATGCTTTACTCGATTCACATTTTTTTGTTAAACTTTATTTAGTGTATCTACTTAAAAATTGTCATAAAATCGAAAATAATTCATCTCGTTACTCGGTGGGAATCTCGTTAATCGAATTTTTCGATTTTGATTCTGACGGATTCGATTCGATTTCGACAGCATATTAAAATCGAAATCGAATCGAAAGTTTCGATTTTCGCACAGTCCTACGTGCGACGAATTTTACATCTTGTGCACTAAATTTCTTGATACATTCTACGGCAGCGCTGTTATTATCGCGATCACGGTTGTCAAGAAAAGTGCGCCATTACCGCGATTACCTCTACCAATTGAATCATTATTACGGTACTATCGTTTTTCTTAATTGCACCCTGACTTTATTGGCGATTGGCGTTTAGGACTATAATTTTAAACCACCCAACCATACTGCAACATCGAAAGTGTATTCGCATCAATTCCCAACAAGAAACTTGTGCTACACATAACATTTTTCCTATTTTCATGATTTTCACCATTTCTAGTGTTACCATTATTTGAAACTTCAGAAAGAATTAGATTTGACTTCTTTGGTCCAAATTTTCAAGAGAACCCTCGAATTTTGAAATCTATTAAGTGAATTTCCTAGACATCATAGGTAGGAAAAGTTAAATTTAGCGTTTCCAAAATAACTTAAATTTGAATAAAATTATTAATTACGGCGTCTGTGCTTGTAAGACATCTGTGCATTAAATAAAATATTTAATAAAACTCTCGTTTTCTTGCAATCTCACCGTTTTAACTTCCGCAATTCGATTATCATGTACTTCAACTTAGCCGAAAACAAGGTTAATCTTTTGCTAGCCATGATGGAACAGTGTGGTGAAAAAGGAAAATTTTACGTCACCCATCTTAACCTTTAAAATTCTACCCAACTTCATAATAAAAGCAGAAGAGAAAATTTCGTCAATTCAGCTTGTTAAATTCTCCAATTTTCAAAGCTTCCTTTTTAAACAAGGGTATAGACATTTCTATAGCTTTTTGATAATTATTCTGTGATGGACAAGTAACAACATTTAAACCACTACCAGTTAGATTACTGTTCTCGGTGATATTACAGGTAAACTGAAAACATCAGTTGTTGAAGTCAATGGTGGCCTATGCACAGCACCAGCTGTACACACTGGATTTGCACTTCCCCATAAAAAAATTAACTGCTGAATCCAGTTTAGCAGACAAATCTTGAATGGCACTGTCAGAATTACTAGCTGAAACTGGTTGAACAAAACAATTTGGCACAAAAGGAGGTATTTGTGTTGACACTCGGCTAGGTCCCGGCAAAAATGCAGAACAAGTTGGTACTGAAGACGGTCTTTGTAGTTTTATCAAGCATTTGGAACACAATCCTTTGGTAAAATTAAACATGTCTGGACTTGTCCAGATGGGTCAGTCTAAGTTAAGGAACCGGAGCTAACTGCTGTCGTTGTACTTAGCTGAAGTTACAATTGATATCGCACTACTAGCAGGAAAAGGCAAATTCTCATTTGATTAAATACCTAGCAAAAATGTAGTAGTAACTTTCAGTAACATTAGTACTTGACACGAGGAAATAAATTTCCACATCTGATAAAATTATCATTGAACATGACAATTAATTTACTGAGCTCGTAATTGAACCCAAATGCTGCAGGCCAGGGCTAGCTGAAGGAAACTGAGCTGCCAATCTTATAGGAACAACTTAATGGAATCTGCACAATCCCAGTTGACGGTAATGGAGCTGTCCTTCCTACTGCTTGATCTATCCTAGCCCTTTTATAAATTATTCGAGTCCCCATCCAAATTTCAGCAGTCCGCTATTAAATTTAGCTTAGATATGGCCCACTTTAACTTAATAGTGGTTGAGGCGTACAGGCTAAGGCAAGGCACCATTAAAGCTTTAGCACACTAGCCTACACAGACCACAAATTATAAAGGCCAGGTCACAACTGGTAAACTGAAAACTTCTTGAAGCACACTATTCTAAGAAGGCACACAGAATTCTTCTCAAAACAAATGAAAGGCACTGACTGTTTCACACCATTATCCACTTGCAATAAAAAAAAGGCTATTGCTTCTCACCAAAGTCTCTTCACAACTACTCAAGTTGTTTCTTGTTAACTCCTTCGAAGTTGAGGTCCCAGTTGAAAGAAGGAACACTCCAAATAAATAAATGCATCACCTGTGGGCTCTTGTTTAATCTTCTTAAAAGGTTAAAAGTACTTTTAAAGTTCAATACTCACAGTTTGATCTTGATAAACTGCTGCTGTTGAAGTAAGCAAGGTAAAAGCTCCCAACTTTGGAATGTTTGCAAGATCAAGCAAGTCTAGGCAGGTTCAGGAAAATCTGGGCAAGCCTGGGCAAGTCACCATGAATAACAAAATTACCCAATCTCTTCTTATAAATAAAGTCCTGCTATCTCAATAAAATTGATAAAATCAGCTTTAAATCAGATGATAAATACGAAGAGAGGCTGATGCACCATTTATGTAACTAAGTGGTGTTGAAGATGGAAGGCCGTTGCACTACTTATGCAACTAAGTGGTATTGAAGATGGAAGGCCGATGCAGCACTTATGCAACTCCACTAAAGCCCGGTTCAAGGAAGTAAGCCAGAAGGATGGTTAGATCAGGGTTTATTTCCAGGGCCACGCGGTCTGTCCTTTAGAGATGTTGTTCAGGGGCTCAGGATGCTCTAGAGTGGGCTGTAGCAGAGTGGCATACTTCAGGAGGAGATGCTGCTGGTTAGGGGACCAGCTCCCAGAGACAAGCACAAGAAGCATGCATGGCCTTTTATACCCAGAGCTAGAGACAGAAGCCACCACAGGTGGTGTAAGGTATTTCCTGTATCATATCCTGCTATCCCATGAGCCTCCTCCGCTAGCAGCCACCCCTAGTGACAGATTATGCCAGAGCCTCCTTAACCTCTGATTTCTAGGGACTGGACAATACATCAAAGTACATAGCATCACTGGAATACATTATCAATAATAGCAAATACACATAGCATACAATAAGGAGGAAAGGCCCAGTAAGGCCCTATCCTAAGGTATAGGAGGAAATAAGGGAAGCTGTGGAAATCGGCGTTGCAACCATATGGCTATAATTTTTTTGTACAACTCGTCCTCTTTATCTCCTAAATTAGAGAGAACTTTGCTACAAATAAGGGAATACGACTTCTGCTTACGTCATAGGCCTGGTAGGCTACTGGCAGTCTAGAGTCGAGATTCCAGTGGCTGTTCTTGGCAGTCAGTACCCAGACTGGACTCGTGCACATCTAGCAGCCGAACAGCGCAAGGATCCCTATTTCGGCGAAATAATAAAACGCCTTAAAGATCAGTCGTCAGAAGAACTTTTGGATGCCTCTAACAAACATAACATCTTTTTCAAGGATTATGACGAGATTCTGTATAGAATCAGACTTGCTGATCCTGAACAAGGCAGAATCGAAAATCTAGTATAGATGTGTATTCCCAAATTTCTAGTGAATTTCTGCATTAGAGATTATCACTCAGCAACGGCGGCCGGACATCGGGGCGGAAAGAAATCTTTGTATTTAATACAATTGCATTGTTTCTGACCTAAAATGGTTGAGAATGTTGCTGACTACGTGAAGTCGTGTCAGGTCTGCCAAGCGTATGCTAGACCGAACAGACCTCATATGGCAGAACTCAGAACCTATACCCCCTTGCAAAGGCCAGGATTGTCTTGGCCCCTGTATCTTATTAGGCCTTTGCACACCAGTAACCAAGGGGCTAACTATATTCTCAGTATGGTGGACGACTTCTCTCGCTACACTATCGCAGTGGGCATTCCCGATAAAAAGGCCGAAACAGTAGCTAAGAAAGTGTTTTCGAGGCTAATTGATAAATTTGGCAGTCCCGTGCAAATCCGATCGGACACCGGAATTGAACTGAATAATATAATTGTGGCTAAATTGCCTAATTTTTAGCAAATTAAACAAATTAACTTCACACCTAACGTTTCATGGGTAGGTGGGTTGGTTGAAAATTGCAACAAACAAATCGAAACCATTTTGCGTAAAATCTTACTACTCATTGTCCAAACGACTGGTGTCGCTATCTAGAAATGGTGACCATTGCTGTAAATTGCACACCATCGGCGGCTACATTGGTTAGCCCATATTTTTTGCATTTTGGTTGCAAATATCGCTTACCTACATCATTGGCTTTTGAGCTACCTAAGATTTGTTACAACAGTGAAGATTACGTAGTACGTCTACAGAGTAGACTTCAGGCTGCGTTCGAGGTAGCACGAATGCACAATTGGCAATCAGTTATCAAGTCTCAAAATTTTTATAATAAAATGCCAAGACCTTATAAATATATTATGGATGATTACATATTATTAAAGATATGGGTTCCTATAAAACGGATTTCTAATAAACTTCAGAAATGTTGGACAGGTCCGTTCAGAATAATGGAGTTTGTTAACGATGTCATCGTAAGGGTAGCTCATTTCTTGGATCCGTTGAAAATTTATCGTGCTCATGTTAACTACTTGAGACCATATTTCATAAAGGGCAAAACCAACCTATACCTTTTAACGGAGCTTCTGATCTTGACTTATCATTACAAGTTAACGGAGACTTAACGGATGCTGAAACAAAATTACAAGAATACATTTCTGAACTTCTTTTGGATCCGAACGACCGAGCGGCAGAAATGGCGGTTCCGGATCTTGTGTTGGATATTCCGGTTCTCTCAGCGTCTGCCCCGGATCCCGGGTCGTCAGTTGCCAACGACGCATTAAATAAAGCAGGCGATGGTAATTCTAGAAAGCGTAAATATATCGAACCAAGATCGGCTCGAGCTTTGAAAATTAAACAAATTAAATTAGAACAAGAATTAGATTTACTACGTTTTAGAGGTACAGCGCATTCTTACCAAACTAGAAGCAGTAAATGTACACCCGAAATAAGGCTTCGAAGGCAACTAGAAGACGCGAGAGTCGAAGAAGACAACGCAGCGTAGATTTCTGTTGGAGAACACAGGAAAAACATGGCCGCCAGCCGTGCGGTTGGTCGCAAGAACCCCGTAGTGGATTGTGGGAAAACGTGGCGTTGTACACAAGCATCACTGAAAACGGAATTTAAGTTTCGGTCGACACTCTGAAATAAAATATAAGGTATGCACGCAAATTTTGAAATAACTACTGGACAGGTGTCAGAATAATGATAAAGTAAAATCAAAGACTTGCGATTCAGTTTAAAAAAAAATTAAAAGACTTTTTTTTTAGTTTATTCTAAAAACTAAAAAGACAAAATACGTAAATATGTATAGGGTAAACACATATACCGGGAAATTTTTTTTTTTTGGAATAGTAGATGGTGAACATAAGCATTGTAGGTAATAAATGTTCTGCCGAAATTAAATTTCTATTTAGACAAATGAGGATGCGAGGCTGAAGATTTGGAATTTCAAAATTAAAAATGGTTACGGATTAAAATTAATGACAGTTCAAAGACAACAATTGCATTAAATTAAGCTGACCAAATTAATGAAGGAATTTCAGAAAAGTGCCTGTGGTAAATTAAAATATGAACAACAGCTTAATACGTGATGGGATGATTGCGACAAGAGGATTGAAGGACCTGATTTTGGGGTTCTTCTTCGCCGACAGATGGTGCTCGTTGTTGGGTCGCCAGCAATCGCCGACGCTGTTAAATAAACTCACAGCAACGGCAACAGCAAAGAGGATTTATGATGATAGCCTAAGTATGGCTGGGTCCATCATCATTTTCTGCAATAAATGGAAACAAAATTGTAAATGTCTAGAAATCATAAATCTGAAAAGCTGAAAACATAGCATGGGATACATTTTGTAAACAAATTCAAAATTCACAGGAATTTCATTTGATAGGGAAATGTTAATTGGGATAAGATTTGGAATTCAAAGGAAAACTGAAAATTTTTTTTGGATAAAGGGGAGTGTAACAAAATTGAATCATGATTGATCTTAAACATAAAATATGCATTTTATGTTTTTTCCCAAAGCAAACAGAGGTGAAATTAATGCAACATTATTTTTTAGCATTGGTAATGCTAATATATTTGCATAACTTAATATTCATATAAAATATTACATAAAAGATATCAGGCTGCATTTGGTATCCAAGGCAGTTGTAATTATTATTATACATCAAATCAGTGCATAAAATAGCACAATATTTAGTAAAGTGTAAACAGGAAACTGAGAGACGAAAATAGGCACAGAAGGCTCAGTTCAGACAGAGCGTCACCAACACAAGGTTAAGCAATTAGGATTTGAGGTCAACACAAAAATAGGGGAATGAGTTTTGTACCATTTTGTCAACAGACCACTTTAGATAATTACAGGCTTAGTAAAGTGAGTGACATAATTATCTTGAGCTAGCAATCTTGAAAGTAGAGCACAGTCTGACAGGTGATCCAGATTGCTGTAATTATTATAAGTGGTCATAATTATTGGCGGTAGACAAGACAGGCAAGGGAAAGAAAAGAATGAGTCTATTAACCGATGGAATGTAAACAGAGGTTATAAAAGACGAAGGGGACTTAAAAGAAAGTGTTGTTAGCAGTTTAGAGGATCATCGGCTTATGTGTTACGTTTTGCTCCGCCCAATCTTGGCTCGTGGAAGTACGGCAGTGGTTGTTGTGTTGCTGGGAAAGCAACGGAGAAGTCTCATTGATGGAAGCCGAGTTTTCTCAGTTAAGTTGACTGTGTACTATTGTATTGTATTTTGGTGTTAGCATTGTTATTATTTAATGGGAATTATAATCAAGGATAGTATTGTTGAAGGAGTATTATTGATTAAGAACAATTATTACGGTGTAATAATTGAGGATTAAGAACTTAGGTTATGTGTTGACTTCATCTTCTAAAAATATAAGCGCATAAGCAATCTTGGTAAAAGTGTCTATCCAAATTAAAGTAAATGACCAGTTCAGAGTAAGATTGCTGAATATGCCTAGCTGAATAAAACGGTTACATAATCAATTGGTGTCTATTCACACAAGTGTATTACATCCATCTTGACAATTTATGTGGTTTTACGCTAAATAAAACCATAACAAGTGATTATCAGAAGTAATTCACGCCTTGCTTAAAAATATTGAAAGTGAGTTTTTTTTGGCTCGGATAATTTGGTAAAATAATTTCGGAAATTAAAATTATGGTATGGAATTTTGGTGGACGGTTCTTATAATCCTGATAATTTGTGATTTGGTGATGAAATTTGGATTTGCTACTTGCTTGAAGTCAACACTGTGATATAGGTTGATTTTTTTTGTGTGCTATACGTACAGGCAAGGGTAATATGGCAAGGGTAATATGGTAATATGGATAAAGGTAAAAATCCATATTGCCCTTGGTACAGGGAAGTAGCGGAAGTATTTAGGAGTAATTGATTGGTGTTCAGGTTGATTATTGGATTAGCAAATTTTTTTTAACGGGTTGATAACTCGAATTATAGTACTGCATTTACTCTTTTAAATTGGTTATGGGTTCCGGGACATTGTGTGTGATTTTGTGATTTGATGAAGCATTTTGGATATTGTTTTATTGCTGTGCAGTGAAAGTGATTATTGGGATATTGTTACAAGTGTTTATTTAAACCATAGTTCGTTGATGGTACCTAACTGTTGGCATGAATTTTGTTTAGCGGGTGTCTTTCGCTTGTAAAGTTTTAAATTTAAGCTTACTGGTGCGGAGTAATCAGAGTTGGATTAATTAAGTTTTGGGTTGAATTGCGATTTTTTTTAGTTTTGTGGTTATTATTTAAAAAAAGGAAGCTAATTGTTTCGATTACTGAGGTTTAAGTCACGGCGATTGGTGTTAGCGAATTTTGGCATTACAATAACGAATTAAGAGTGTAACTGGCGGAGGAGCTCTGAAATTTTCCATTTGTGATATTATCGTATTTGATTTTAAATTATTATCATGCCAAGAGGTAGAGGCCATGGGGTCAAAGTTGCGGTTAAGCGTTCTTCTAGGGGAAGAACGGTTAAACGCCCATTAAATAGGGATGACTTTGTAAACATAAGTCAGGTAACTACCAGTACTCCAAAGCACATTACGCGCGGAGCTATTATTGAATCTGACTCGGACTATTCTGACGACAATCAGGGCAGAGACAGTACTCCTCCACCTGTTTTGGATCGGGAACGTTCTCATTTGCCGGTTCGTAGCGAAACAGGCAATAATGAAGACAGGGATAGACGTAAGACACGTTCGTCTCGCCTGGGAAGGATTACCAGGGATTATATGAATGGTAGCTGGGTTCGGAGACAACTTCCGCTCGTCATGGCTTAACAGTTAACACAGAAGAAATTAGAGATTTTATTGCGGAGGAAGTAGCTAGACGAACTAGGTCTGATAAATCAAGATTGTGGGAGGAAGTAAGACATGCTAAAAATGCTATAGCAACTTTTTCGGGGAACGAAAATCTCGATGTTTTTACTTTTTCCTTAATGTGTGAGAATTTAAGGGCCTTAGATCCGAGTATTAAAGATAGAGAAATCATTTCAGTGGCTTGTAGTAAGTGTACGGATCAAGTTGCAAAATTTTTGGCGATGAATCCACAAATTTCGAGTCTTGACAATTGGGAAAAATTTAAAGAGGTTTTGGTTGACCGTTTTGGATCTGCTGGAAAGAGTGTCACTATGAATAAATTTTACACTACGGCTATGGAAGAAGGGGAAACAATCGAGTTATTTTCAGCTAGACTAGAGTCTATGGCTTCCGCACTTTGGAGGGTAAAGCCTGGAGATAGCGAGGAGGAGCGCAATAGGAAATTAGAATATAAGGATGAAGCATTGCGCAACGCTTTTCTCCATGCTATACCGCCTGAAATTGAGGGCTATGTTTTGTTTAAGGATCCAACAACATTCAGGGAAATGTACAACACTGCTATTCGCAAACGCTCAGTAATGGAAGGGCGTGTATGGAAATGGGCAGCGAAAACCTCAACGTCACCAGCTGTGCCAAATAGTGCCAATAAAACTACTGAGATTGGCATTAATAATTTGTCTCTAGGAACCATGGCAGACAAAATCGAAAAATTAGAAAGGTCGATTAAAAAAATAAGTTCATTAAAAGGGGAAGTAAAGGTGAGTGCAGTTCAGGCTAGGGGTCCTGAAATTAGACATTGTTATCGCTGTCTGGGCCACGGCCATTTGAAAAAAGAATGTAGGACAAAAGAACAAAAGGTGAAAATGGTACGTCATAGAAATGAGCGGAAAATAAATTCTGGAAACACAGGAAGGGGTATTTTTTCAAATAACAGGGGTGAACGAGGAGGTTTTCATGGCCGAGGTAGTTTTCGGGGTGGTCGGGGTAACTCATATTCGGGAGGAGAATATATGGACCCCCCCCCAACATTTTAATGCAGGTAATCATAGAAATGGTCAAAATAACGGAAATGGTGGAAATTATAACAATGGTGGTGGACAGAATCGTAATAATTACGATAACCACAAGCAAAATTATAATCAACAGCAAGACCATAACCATGGTAAACATCAGGGTGGCCAAAATAATGCTGCGCAGTGTGCGGCTGTAGCAAACCAGGGTAACGAAAACAACCAAAATAATGAACCTTCAATAAACGAGATCATAGCCTAGACGCAAACGGATGTCTAGGGCTACAGGGTGTGGCACAGGAAAAGGTCGAGGTGAAAAACATTATTCCGAATAGTGCTGTACACACCCAAAATCCTGTTGGTCCCTCACTTGAAGATATTAAATGTAAATCCATAAATTTTAACAAAGTTCAGTTGTTTGAGTCTAATCAGGCTAACGATTTGTTTAATAAACTTTATTCAAACGTCGATTGGCAACAACAACGTTTATCACTACCAGATAGAACTTTGGCATTACCCCGTCTTGCTTCATATTTTGGCAAAGTTCCAACAAAATATCTTTCTTGTTCCGTGGAAAGTAACATTGAGATGACAGATGACTTTAACGAGATGTTGAAAATAGTGAATGAAAAGTATAAATTAAAATGCGATTCAGTCATAGTGACATTGTTCGAATATGGCATTGACTCTTCAACATTTCATTCAAAACTAAATAGTGTCGATACCAGTAAACCTGTTATTTTATCAGTTTTAGACCAAAAGCGTAATGTTCAGTTTCAGCACATCGATAACCCATTTTTTAAAAATAATGTAGAAATGTCATCTGACTCCTCAATCGGAATCTCGGATAAAACCCAAAAAGAATGGAAATTCAGGATTCCGTTATTGGAAGGGAACAACGATCCAACGATTTGCCTTACATTTTGGGATAGTACATGCGATACTACGCCAAAGAGTACTCCAAATGTAAACAAATCTATTTTGAGAAACGGGAGGCTACGTGTTAGCATCTCGGCCGAAATGGGCGAGCGCTGGTACACCCAACGGCATCTAGCGACCGAAATCCAAACTAGAAACGAAAGTGATGACCCACTGTGTTCTGGTCAAGAAGCAGGGCCATTGTCAACGGATAAAAACGATGTTTCAGTGCACAGTGTTAAAAATGCGGCTTTTTCTCGCCCACATTTTGTGTTTGATGTTGGGAATAAGCCACGTATAGCTTTATTAGACACTGGGTCATCGGTTTCTTTAATCTGTGAGTCAGTAGCGCAGGAATTACTGTGCAATGCCAATATCATTTGTGAGCTGCATGCTATGGAAACGCCGATAAGTTTGGTTGGGGTAGGACAATAAGAAATAAAATCAGGACAAAAGATCGTTGTTAAATTATCAACATGTGAATTTTCAAGACAGCAAGACTTTATTCTAGTACCAGATGGTGCTTTTGGAGAAATTCCTGTGTTGCTTGGATTCGATTTCATGTCTAGAAAATTAGATCCAGTATCATTAGACTGTTCAAACGACGTTTTGAAAATCGGGATTTTAGAATTTCATTTATCAGCTACACCGGAACTAGCATGGGCGAATTACATTCAAAACAGGGAAATAGTAAATCGTGAAATGTATAAACCCACTGGCGTTTACATAGCTACACTTAATGTTGCATCGGATGAAGATTTCGATAACCCAAAATCGACATGGAATTGCACACCGAAGCAAGAGTACATAGATGTAAAGGTGACACTTTTACGGGACGAACTCATTCCGACGAATGCAGAGACCCGTGTAACAGCTTTATTAAAAACTCCATTTCCGGAGATACAGAGATGCATTTTTGTGCCAAATGCTACTGAATCTTTAGTAGTCAGTACTCGGGTTGAACTCGGTGGTTGAGAGCATAAGTGTGCCAATACCTACCGTGACAGAGAGCATGGTGCATCTCAGAGGATCTAAGTACTTCAGCAAACTAGATTTTAAGTTTGGATTTTACCAGCTTAAGCTTGCTAAAGCTGATAAGCATAAAGTAAGCTTCAATTCTTCGAGGAATAGCTGGATCTTCCAGCGCTTACCCATGGGATTAAAAACAGCTCCAGCGCACTTCCAGTTTTGTGCTCAGCAGATTTTTGCTGAGAATTTAGGCGCGTACTGTGCCTGCTATTTAGACGATTGTCTCCTTAATTCCCCAGATTTTAGGACTCATGTAAGACACATGGACAGAGCTCTGGGTCTTGTTGCTAAAAGTGGCATGAAGCTATAGTGCCCGCCAAGAAAGAAGTCCAAAGCGTTTCAAAACAGGGGTATGCATTGTGATGCTGGCTGCATCGTTTACCTTGCAGATATCCGCCATGTATAAGCAGCCAACGTGTGCTCATATAGTAAAGCTGTTAGGGCCATAATTTAGGCTAATCATGCACATCGAGCAAAAAGCTTGAAAATTTAACATACAAGTAGTTCTTAGTAATACAAATCGAAATAGCTACCGAGCCCCTTCCGGATATCCCCCCAGGGACTCCCCTTGCTTCCCCCTCCCCCTCCGAGAGGCTGGTGAGCAACAAATTCTTGCTAATCGTTCTGAAAGTTTGAATTGTCACACCAGTCACTCTTAGCAGTACAAATCGAAGAACGAGTGTTCGCGTACTCCTTCCGACTCCTTCACGAGTGTTCGCGTACTGTCGTTTCACCTATCGTAAATACGAACGAACGCAAAACCCGAATAATTCAACAGTTTGTAAAAAAAAAATGGCCTTATACTGTAGAATGTAATACAAACACATTGTGTACAAATGTCCCGCACGATATAAGGCCCTGTGAAATTAGTTCCCACATGACTCGCATCCTGCCCGGTGTAACTGGAGCCATGGCAGCCTAAACTAACGTAGGATAGCAAACCCAAAAACAAAGAAACGTAAAAAAAAAATAGCGTATTATACGGCACCCAAAAGGTGTGGCGTACTGCACTGTTTTATTATGTTTGCTTCTTGTGGTCGTGTTGTTAGGTTAACTTAGCTTAGGCTAGATCAGATGCCTTGGCTCCAATTCCGCCAGGAAATAACTTTTCTATACGCCTGTAGCTTTTGCAACATTAGCCTAGGTTGGTTTGAGGGAATGTAGCAAAACCGTCGGCTAACATTTTGGGAGGAAAAATGGTGAGGGGGGAGCATCCTCCCCCACACTTTCAAGCTTTTTTCTTATTATTTTTGCTGCAGCTTGATTTACACAATAAATCGTATTCTTTTTACTAATAATTTTTGTGAATGTTTGAAAGCAGAATTTAGTACAATTATGTTTGATGCTATCAGAGGCTGTACACTTTTGCGACCTAGGAGCTGCCGGAATTTTTTTCTCCCCCCCCCCCCAAATTTTCAAGTGTTTTCCTTTTTTTTAGAGAAAAGTGTTACTTTCTATTTTTGTTGTTGTTGCTGATGTACCCATAGACCTTACAGTTTGTTTTACCTATTTGGGAATGTGCGGGTGCAAGCAAACAATGCTTAGTATGGAGAATACCCCCCCCCCTCCTTCACTTTTAACTTTTAAAGATTACACCCAGGATTCTTGCATGTAAGGATGCACAAAACTTTTTTCTGATTAAACTTTTTATTGAGCTCTGACTATCATTTTGCTCCTAAAATACTGGTATGCTTATAGCTGTTTAATTCAGTGCATTTTTTATTTCCGTAATAACCTTTATTTTACTAATAATAAACAAGCAATCTCTTTTCGACATTTGGTGATCCAGAGAAGGACCGTTTTAGGGTGTAGTCCTGAAAAGGACTGAGCATTACGTGTAACGAATGCTGAACAATGAGGCTGGGGTTTGTTTTTGGGAGGTTTCATTTCTCGAGTCAAGGGAAAAATGGCGAAGTATGAAAACCTTTTTAGTCAGTTTCTTCATCGCTGTCACTCTCTACCGTTGAAATGATGAGCAGTTCCACTCGTTCCTCGACCAAGTGATCGGATTCCCAGTGATACTTCTTTTTTAATTTCCACAACGCGGTCACAGCTTTTTTCCAATTGTTTGGAGAAACTGCTTGAATCGTGGCTGTAGTAAGTTTCTCCATTTCGGCTGGGGTAAATGATTTATGTTTGCGTTCGTCTTCCTTCACCTGTGCCCAAATGAGTTCGATAGGGTCGTGGTCGCAGTGGTAGGCTGGCAATCATAATATAATGTGGCCATGTGCTGGTAATCACCCGATTTTGTTTTGGAGCGAAATAACGTCTTGGCATTCGGTACGAATCCTGTGCTACTGCCGGCATGACACAAAATAAGCCTCTTTCCTTTTCCCGCTGGAATCAAGCGTCCACGAATTTTTAAATCATCATTATGCCATTGTTTCTCTCTACCATGGTGTGCATTTACCCACGTTTCATCAAGATAAATAAGCGGCCTCCCTGCTGCCCGTACCTCTCTTATTTTCCGTAAATAACAATGACGATGCGAAACATTATCGGGCCGTTCAATATATAATTTACGTGCGTCGAACTTGCGATACTTCGTTACCGCGCAGAATACAACGGAGTGATGTTTTATTGCCTGCAAATCCAGTCCTCGCAACAAGTTTAGAATGAATCGAATCTATGGTAGGATAATCACCTGCTTGGTGAATTTCACTTACAGTAGCTCTGCCAAGACAACTCGAACTTGTCCAAGTCAGTGATCCGCCCGGCGTGGGACCGTTTCCATCCCGGCGAGGTGAACGAAGGACCGGCGGCAGCTTCCGTGACGGGGTCGATTGTTGAACAGCCTAACTTGCCAGCGTCGGTAATTATATGCACTGTTTTAATTGACACATTTTAGCTGATGCAGTGCTACTCAATAAATCACAAATAGAAATAGATTCTCCATGACTCGTGAAATACTGAAAAACGATCCAAATAACACCCCTAGCTTGACTGTGGAGAGTTTACTCTTTCTTGTTGACACGAACTTGATCGGAAAGCGATGCCATTGTTGTTGGTCTAATAGCGTTGCCACGACGATGCAGTTATATAGTATGGAGGCAAGGCGCACTTTTTTTTCATGAAATATTAGTAGTCATAAAACGACCATATAAGGAAAGTCTTCTTTCCTGGCGGATAGTATAAGTCCTGAAAAATGTTTATAAGTCCTGAAAAATGTTTATTTGGCTGCAAATCTGTGAAATTCTTGGAATTTGTGCTGGATGAGCATGGAATACATGCAGATAAGGACAAACTTAGGGCTATGGAGCTACACCCTGCACCTAAAAATCCTAAGCAAGTGCACCAATGGGTCGGACTATGCAATTATTACAGGCGTCATGTGGCAGGTTTTGCCACCCATGCCTCTGTGTTAACAAGGCTGACAAGGAAAAATTGCAAGTTTGTTTGGGTGAGGCTGAGGAAAAGGCTTTCAGGGAATTAAAGAAGGGTGGTTAATGCTGCTACGTTATAGCATCCAGACTTCACGCAGCCATTTTATCTCGAAACTGACGCATCGGATTTTGCGGTAAGAGGGTGTCTGGCCCAGATGCACGGAGGCATTGAATATCCCTTAGCCTACACTTCCCGAATGCTCACGGCTAGTGAACAAAAGCAGACGATGACTACCAGGGAGATTTTAGCAATCGTGAATGGGATCGAATCTTTTAGAATATATTTATTATGTAAAACGTTTTTTTTAACCACTGACCATATGGCTATAATTTTTTTATACAACTCGTCCTCTTTGTCACCTAAATTGGAGAGGATCTTGTTACAAATAAGGGAGTAAGACTTCTGCTTGCGTCATAGGCCTGGTAGGCTACTAGCAGTCGCAGATGCACTGTCTAGAGTCAAGATTCCAGTGGCTGTTCTCGGCAGCCAATACCCAGACTGGACTCAAGCACATCTAGCAGCCGAACAGCGCAAGGATCCCTATTTTGGCGAAATAATAAAACGCCTTAATGATTAGTCGTCTGAAGAACTGTTGGATGCCTCCAACAAGCGCAACATTTTTTTCAAGGATTACGATGAGATCCTGTATAGGATCCGATTCGCTGACCCTGAACAGGGCAGAATCGAAAACCTAGCACAAACGTGTATTCCCAAATCTCTAGTAAATTTCTGCATTAGAGATTATCACTCAGCAACGGCGGCCGGGCATCGGGGCCGAAAGAAAACTTTGGATTTAATACAATTGCATTGTTTCTGGCCTAAAATGGCCGATAATGTTGCTGACTACGTGAAGTCATGTCAGGTCTGCCAGGCATATGCTGGACCGAACAGACCCCATAAGGCAGAACTCAGAGCCTATACTCCCTTGCAAAGGCCAGGGTTGTCTTGGTCCCTGGATCTCATTGGGCCTTGGCACATTAGTAACCACAGGGCTGACTATATTCTCAGTATGGTACACGACTTGTCTCGCTACACTATCGCAGTGGGCATTCCCGACAAAAAGGCAGAAACGGTAGCTAACAAAGTGCTTTCGAGGCTAGTTGTTAAATTTGGCAGTCCCATACATAACCGATCGGACAATGGCAGCGAGCTAAACACTGCAATTCTGGCTAACCTAACTAATTTGTTGCAAATAAAACAAATTAACTTCACACCTAACGTTTCATGGGTAGGTGGGCTAGTTGAAAATTGCAACAAACAAATCGAAACCATTTTGTGTTAGATCACTGCTCATTGTCCCAACGATTGATGTCGTTATTTAGAAAAGGTAACTATTGCTATAAATTGTACTCCTTCAGCGGCTACATTGGTTAGTCCGCATTTTTTCATTTTGGCTGTGAATATCGCTTACCAGCATCATTGGCTTTTGAGCCACCTAAAATCTGTTATGACAGAAGTGGAAGAATGGTTATTCGGAGTTAATAACAAGCATAAAGTAAGACCTGTAAGGTCGTGAAGAAGGCTAAAATTTCATGTTGTTTTGCTTTGTTTTGTTTAATAATGGCTGTATTAAATGAAAATTAATACCATTTTAATTACCACAACTTGTTGGGAAATTGTAAAATAACACCCCTACTGTAATATTAAGAGGTGTAGGGTTGGTGGTTTAATTGGATAAGCACACCTGGAATTAAAATTGTAAATTGGTATGGATAAAGCAAAAGAGATATGATCGGGTGGAAAGTATGGTTTGAAAATTTATGGAGAAAAAAAAAAGTTTTAAAAGGAAAAATAAAGCATTCAGAATCCATGATCAGAATAAGTAATTCAGACCCTGGATTGGGAAGGGTGAGATGCGTTAATGAATATTACAGGGGAACATTTAGATTTTTTTTCTCCTCTTTCCTTTTCCCTTTTTGTTTTCAGTTTTAATATCTCTCAAATAGGGCATAGATTCAGTGTCAAGAAATGTACACGGAATTTGGAAAATTATTTTGATGTGTACATGTTGGTTGGACACTCGACAAGAAAAACAAATATGAAACTCCAATTTTCGTGGAAAAAGTTGAAAACATATCAGTAATAAACCAAAGAAAATTGAATTTTACTATGAATAAAAAGTAAAT
The DNA here is from genome assembly GCA_023313725.1 of Lithobius niger. Lineage (NCBI taxonomy): Eukaryota > Metazoa > Arthropoda > Chilopoda > Lithobiomorpha > Lithobiidae > Lithobius > Lithobius niger. Next base: position 13,215 of record JAHWFP010183145.1, on the reverse strand, counting down.
TCTCTACCTTTCATTCTTGATTGAACCAAGAATGGACGTAACAAGCCATGATTTTGGTATGTGGTGGATAAATTATAACTTCAGCAGTGGCATTGAAAATTGGTAATTAACATTGCCGGGAAAATAAGTAGTAAATTTTTAGGCCTATACTGGCCGGCAAGTAAGCTGAATATTCAACCAAGTTAGTTTTTTTTTAATAAATTTTTTTTTAATATTAAATTACACAACCTGCGCCAGTTGTAAAATTCAAAATAGACGTGGGCTAAACGATTAAGAATTCTTATTGTCCGAATTTTGATTCCTAATGGAAAACTGCAGTGTAATAGAAGTAAGTTTTCAAAATTTTTTTTGAGTTACAAAATAATTAACTTACCATATTGAAGAGCCTGGTAGACAAAGCAGCCAGGAAACAGGGGAGATGGCTGTAGTGACGGTAGGCCACTATTGTATCCGGAATGGTGAGATCCGAGGGAGAAGGTGATGCTCCACTAGTGGACACTCCGTTGTTCACCATTACGGACCCTCCGGATGCTGAGGTGGCTGGGGCGTTCGAAACGATGAAGATCTACGTTAGGTCTAGAAACGGACGAAGATGGAAGGGAGTTTCGGGCAGCACTAACGCGAGCTTCAATATCAAATTCCTCCATCCGCGCATCCCGGACCTGGAAGTCTTTGAAGGGCTCTTGAGTTTGGGGGAAGGGCAGGTAATACGCATTACGCATGTGCAGGCAGGACATTCCATTGTCAATATTACAAGTGTAGTAATGATTGGAAAACCGGGTAATCATAGCAACTGTTCCTTCGGTTGGTGGGGCTCCTAGTACGGGGATACGGACGTGTGGCCTGAGGAGCATCAGAAGTTGAAAGAAGGCCCGTTGAATATAACTCTGTTGGGGTTCTCCAGGATACAAAACGGGGAAAGCCGGGAGCAAGGTGCTTTGGTGGGGACACTGTAGGAGGAGATTTGAGTATTCCAGACACATGTAATAGTGCATTACAACTACACTTGTAGAGAGTCGAGCCGCCTTTGGTAAGAAGGCTCATCTCTACACCAACGTACACTGCAGTTGCTCCGGATAGTCAGTCGGGAAGCCCTTTTAGTGTCAACACTGGTTTATTCCACTCGGTCTTCATTACAATACAAACGAGTGCACGCCATCGTGCCTCGCCATTACAATGCGTCATTCACACACCGTGCCTACAACAAGACTGTTCTGGCGGGAAGAGCTCGGCCGCTTACAACAATGACGATAGCGTGCATAGGGCCGCTTAAGATAGCATCAAGCTACCTTACATACTCCCCCCCTTCCATTGAATTGACCTCCGGGCAATTAACTTTGTGCCGATTACATAAGAATCTCGTACAAAAACCATTTCTTAAAAAATCCAATATTACATAAAGTTACCAATCTTTGGAACCACAACAATTTTCCCTGAAATTTCCTCCTTATTTGTCACATAGGCCTCCACAATCCCATTTCCCCATCACACTCAATGCTATGCTGTACAATTAGTAGGTACACTAGATTAACTAGGCTAACTTGGCTAGCTTTCATTCCCCAAACCAGGCCTTTTTTTTATCACAGTAGACATCAAACTTCACACTAGGCACGAGACACTAGATACTACATTTGCAATGTTACCATTAATTCCCACACTTTGTCTGAAGTTTACTTGTTCTGTAATTAACGCCTATCGATTAACAACACATACAGAAGTATTACCCAATACGCATTTTAACATTACTAGCACATACCATGCCATGCCCTGCAATTGTTCTGTAGGCTACCACCGTTTCTTTCTAGTAGGCTACCCAGGTTCCTACCTACTTTTTTTTATTTTTATTTCACCCTAAATAACTTATTTATTGCAACATTCTGCTGCTCTAGTTAACTTTGTCTAAGGTTTTTCAGTAAAAATCCCAGTATTAACAAAATGTATTTCTCCAATCCAGCGAGTCATGTTCAACATAGGCTACAAAAAAAATTATCTTTACACAAACTTGGTAAACCACACTTAACTGCTTATTTCAGGCAATTTACTGCACCAACATTCATTTTTTGAGCAAGCCCTACTCCTTCCCTTACCACAGTCAGCCCATTATTTAATTGCCTAAGACTGGTGAGCCACCAACCCCATCCACGTGCACATCACCTGTTCATTAAGTCTGTGCAGAGAAGGCTTACTAAGAGCCGTCCTGGGCTACGCAAGGTAAATCACATTGAACGCCTGACTCGAGCAGGTCTAGAGCTCCTTGAACTGAGACGCTTATACTACGATTTAATTCTAACATATAACATCTTGCGAAATCTGACCACAGTTGATGTTCCTTTTTTCGATTTGGCCCCTTGTTTACATTTTACGCGTGGACATCCCTGGAAGTTAGCAGTAGGTAGTGCGCGACTTGACTGCAGAAAAAATGTTTTTTCGGTTCGCATTGTTCCAATCTGGAATGCACTGCGTACTAGTACGGTAAGTAATGACGGTAGGCGCGAATTGCTAACTGAGAAACTTGATCGTTTCCTTAAAAGACCAATGTAACTTCTCGCTACTTAACGATTGGTATGATCTAACCGGCTCGCAACCCTTCTGTGCTGACCAGTTCGGCGGTGGTGAATTTTTATTATTGTTTTTATACATTAGGATTGACAATTGGCTTGGCCAAGCTTTGCGATGCATTATTTTATTATTATACATTAAGAAATATTGACAATGATACCTGGCATTTCCCTTCACTTGTCCCTCACGTTTGGCGATGCCATCGGGGACCATTGAGTCCCTGGTAGGTCTAAACTTGGTGGTAAGGCATTCGTGACCCCAACCTAATTCCATCAACCCTTCCTTTAAAGCCGAGCCATTGTCTTCATTTAAACTTTTAAACTTTTGTAATTCATAATTCTTAGTTTTATGTCGAATAGCAGTTAGCAAACCTCAGGTCCTTGCCATGCCGATTGCATCTGCAACAAATTTTTATTTTTTATTTTTTATTTTTAATAATAAGTGTTTTTAAGATTGTACATTTGACTAAGGATGTTTTAAACTGCATTTTTATTTCTTTTTCCATCTTTTTATTGTTCCTTTTATTCATTTGAGCTGCTCCTTTAATTTAGGACTGGGTATAAGAGGAGGATGCGCTCCCTTCTCAGTCCCATACAGTTTCTTTGCTGTATAAATGAATTTATTTATTTATTTATTTATATTTATTATTAATATACAGCTTCGTGAAACAGTTACCATTCGCACACAGCACACATGAAAAATAATTGAAATTCGCACTCTAAAAATTATAAAATATCACTTATTGCATAGCATTACAACATTGTCCTTTTCGCACACAGCATTTCACTTTACATTTTTAAACTTTAGTTTTGTCTATTTCAACTATGAAACCTCTGGCTTTTTTACTATGCAACCGCACACAGCTACTCCACTTAAATTAAAAGTTATATCGTGATCCAAGAAAATTGCATAAATGTGGTGAGCATCGTACATCTCCACCCCCTCTCGTCATTTCTCCATTATAATTTCATTCCCCATTTTCAGAGAATGCTCATTCCTGTCATCAGCATCAAGTTTAGCCTAAGACTGCGAAACTGCCTACCTACAAGAAATGCTTCCATTTGGTGAGACTTACACACCACACAATTATTTAAAAAAAAATTTGTAAGAAACACAACATAATCATACACCTGTTTACCAACATCATGTCTTTTGAGTTTTCGGGCACCTTAGGCGTCTCAAGTTAAGCCCTACCAACGACCTCCAGAAAGATACAACCATCTTATCCGCAGTCCTAGCCTTGTAAACAAAGCAGACCATATGGCTTCCAGTCTACAGCATCGAACATGGGTGGAAACGATGGACTTGGTCCAACTTTTACAAACAGTGGTACTCTGACACAACACACCACTTTAGTACGAATAGAGCCAAACGCTACATTTCGACTGCCAACAATTTTCCAAGCCTACAGGTTACAAACACTGAGAAAAAAATTGTTTGACGGCTCCTGGTGACAATTTTCAACTTCTTACCCCTAACTTAATTTTGTGTCCAAAATCGCCCCTAAAATTAAGTTACATCCAATTACCAGCCCCCCCCCCCCCTGCACTGCAGTTGGCGATAGGCTACCTTTTTTGCACCACTACACACAAAATTTTCAATTCAAGCACAGCACTTTCCAACTCTTGTGGTTTATCCAACCGCCTTAAATTGTTGCATACCATAGGCTACACGACATTTAAACACAGATTAAACTTTCCTGTTTACACAATATAAATTTTAACAACTGCTACAGTGCAATTTCCAGTTATAATAGTGTAGGCTAAAGTCATGCAATTATATTTTAAAAGGTTTAAACGAGATCTGTACTTTTCCCTGGCATACAACATGCATAGGTTGAGCAAATTTTTCAGCGCTGTTAAACGGGTTTTGCACTACAACCTTATTTCTGCTCTATAGTTGAACCCACAATTTATTTGCTACGGCCAAACTTTCCCCAAAACCACACTGCCAATCTTACCTCTGCTCTAAAATTAATATCCTAAAACTAACGATAAATTCAATATATATACGAGTACTTGGAATACAAATTGTCTTCGTGGCCGGGCGCAGAGCCAACTACCACATCTGAAATAAAATATGCATTCGACTACAACACTGTATGGTGGTCGCACAATCGCAACAGCATCGCACCAAGCTTCACATACCAAGCGGACAGTTTGCTTTTCGTTTTGTTGATAACACTCAAGGAAGTCGTGACGGAAAGTTTGTCATCTAACTCTGATAATCGCTGTAACCAGCAAGCATCAACTCTTAACTCTGATAATCGCTGTAACCAGCAAGCATCAACTCCGGTTAAAGGTAGCACATAGTACTGCAATGGTGTAGCAACGACGTTCAGGGAAGTAGCGACGGAACGTTTTTCACTTGATTCTGACGATCGCTTCAGCTTGGTAGACGGGTCAACAGTCTGTCGACGGCAAGCATTCACTTCGGCTAAGTAGCACACAGTACTGTAATGATAGAGCATCCGTTAACGCAGACTGCAAAATCAGGAACGCAAATAAATTTTCGTGATCCAGAACTGACGGGTTACTTTTTCCAGGATGGACAAACGATCAGCTGACCATGAACTGGTAACGAAGCCTACGCCGATTTTTTCGTCACACTTATGCTGCAGCACGTGTGCAATTAACATCAAAGGCACCTGAATTTCTTCGTTTTCATCCTTTCCTGATTTTCCAAGAGCTTGTTGCAACTCGCGTTTCCATTGCATGCCCTTCACGAGTCCACCAATTTGTTTGGTTGCCGCTTCGCATCGTTTCTGAGAATCAGCGACTGACACTTTATTAGTCTTGATGATCACATTACCCAAGAGCTCAGCATACTTTACAGCGCCGTCCGTTAAATCAATGTCGTCATCCATTCGTTGCTTTTGTGTCGACTTCAGTGAAAACGGCTGAGATGCAACGACGCATTCTTGCTCGGTCCAGTCGGCACATAGAGCGGTAGGCCTAACTGCTTCATCCGTGTCTTCAACACTGCCTTTGTCAACTGCCCAATCCGCACCACACACTAAAGGCAAGGCATGCTTAACTAGCACTCGTGAAATCATCCACCAGCCCCTTTTCAATTTTTCACTTGCAATCTCTACAAAATCTCCAAATACGCCCCAGCATTCCGATTGCTGCATATCCCCACTTGCAATGACACATCCTCCTCCATGGTCGCCGCCTACTACACGTGCCGTTACTACTACGCTGCTTCGCAAGAGTTCATTCATCAGTGATTTCGCGCCAATCCCCAGACCTGCCTGCAGTCAAACATTGAGCGTCTCTGCTCACGATCGCCATGGCTGACGTCGTCACCTGAGGCAACTTGACGTTCGGGCAAATTGTTCAATTTCCACTTGCAAATTTCTACACAACAACGGTTGAATCACCTTGAATAAAGGTCTCCTAACTTTGTTGAAAGCATTCACAATCCCTAGCCGACGAAATACTTTGTTTCCGAAACCGTTTTTCCAAATTCTAGTTATACTCACTGTCCGTCTCCAATTCGAGAGAGTTCACAGGCGTACAAATCCAAAAATCCGGGCGGCCAATTCGTAGAGACGACGGGGCACAAAGTCAGAGCCGTGGTTCGGCGCCAATTTATAGATAGTTGACGGGCTTCGATTCCTTAGTTCGGCGCCAATTTGTAGAGACGATGGGTTTCAAGTCCTGTCAGTGATGGGCGTCAATTTGTAGAGAGTTGACGGGGCACAAAGTCAAAGCAGTGGTTCGAGTACTGTGATGGGCACCAATTTGTAGAGAGTCGAGCCGCCTTTGGTAAGAAGGCTCATCTCTACACCAACGCACACAGCAGTTGCTCCAGATAGTCAGTCGGGAAGCCCTTTTAGTGTCAACACTGGTTTATTCCACTTGGTCTTCATTACAATAAAAACGAGTGCACGCCATTGTGCCTCGCCATTACAATGCGTCATTCACACACCGTGCCTACAACAAGACTGTTCTGGCGGGAAGAGCTCGGCCGCTTACAACAATGATGATAGCGTGCAAAGGGCCGCTTAAGATAGCATCAAGCGACGTTACACACTATAAACGAAGGCATTGGTGGTCAACAATGCTTCGAATTGTTGAAGATCTCGACCAAGCCTGGCGTGGGAGTTCCATTGATCACGGGGCTGTTCGCTGTACAGCTTGGGTAGGATCTTGCGAGGTGGTTTTCCAGCTGGCATGGTGGAGAAAAATTTCGGGGGCGAGATGGTGATGATAAGATGAGTATCCAACGGGTTGGAGATCTCGAACGATAGTGATTTTTCAAGCGGACGAAAAACTTGAAGTCGAAAGGTTGACCCACTACGGTAACCAATCCTCCAGAGTTGATAGTGACGTCAATATTATTAGGTGCCATACTGTCTAGTTCCATTTCCCATCCCTCACCCACTAGTGACTATTTGGGGCCTATTGTCCAGTTGACCTAAAATTTGAGGTCAAGATGGACGATGCCGACTTTGAAAACACCTGCAACATTAGCGGCAACCCTTTTACTTCAGTGATGCGCTAGGGTCGAGCTGCTCCCGTTTTCCAAGAGAATAGGGGAGGGAGGCTGCTCAAGGAGGGTGCATCAGGTCAAAATTGGGTCAGTAAGACATGGTTGACCAGCGCAAAGGATTTCAAAAGTGTGGGAAAATGGTGTTTCACCAAAATTAAAATGAAATCAAACAAAAACGTAAAATTGGGAGGAAACACATTTCATTTTTATTACAATAAAGGCTATACAATCAATACGAAAGCTGCAATAAAAAGATCATTTTTATTTCCACAGGATAAGAAATGCTGATTGTAATGTAAAACAGTATTAATGGTTCCTTTCTTTGATTGAACATGTTGCAGAGAATGTGTAAAAAGGATGGCAACCAGTCAGAAAGGGCAGTTGATGGAAAGAGATGGTTGGCACAAAAACAACTGGAGGTGAAGGTCCAAATGAAGGATGGGACATATACACAAGGTGGAGATGGAGAAAAGGCAGAAAGACGGTGATACCCTTAATAAAAGATGAGTATTATTGGCAAAATTGAAATCATGAAGAATGAAACTTTCTGGGAACACAAAACAATAGGAACCCCCACACACCCCCCTCCTCGGAGAATTACATGCTGACTGGTACACACATCAAGAAGGAGCTTGATGGTAGTTTTGTTGTTTTAAATATAATGTTCCCTTCCACATTCAGCTGTCGGAAAAACTGATGGTTGAAACAAGTACAGACAAGAATACTTCAGTTACTTTTCACATGAAGAAATCACATAAAATTGTTTTTAAAAAGTTGCATGTGAAATACACGATCTTTTCTCTTCTCTCTTACTCTGAATTAATATAAAAACATATGTCCTAGAGTAGGAGGGTTGGGAGATTGATAGGCTAGTCTTGTTGTTTAATTTTCTGACACTAATCAGAGATTTAACGATCATGTAGTGATCACGCAAGAAATAGGAACCGCCATTTTTAATACCATACAATATTGGTTATTAGGAAGGTTCGTATAAGAATTGCGGTTGTCTACGTAGGTTGTCGTTCCGGGTCCATATATGGGTGCACACAGAACTAATCGTTGACAATTGAAGCACAGATAGGGTCCTGGAATTGGAATACAGTATTTTCTTTTAATTTTAGTAACTAACACATTGAGAAAATGATATTTATGAAATGTTTCATCCTGATTTTTTCGTAATGTGCTAAAACCGACAGAGAAGCTATGTGACGAATAAAAGACCATATCGTGATCTGAAAATTACAAAACTTGCTAAGATGGAAGAAATTCGGAAAAATTAAAATCGACGTATTCAAGAGATCTGACTAGAAACAAAGAGGAGTGTTTGCAATTGTTTTCGGAAAAATTAAAAATGGAAAAGATTAAGAAGTCGGTGAATTGTTTTCAGAAAAAGTGAAAACGGAATACAGTAAGAAGTTGGTTAACAGTGCCCTGGGCTTTTCTTTGTGGTCCGTGGAAATGGGTTTACCAGGGGCCATTATCTCAAGCTTACTGTATTGCCTTTTAAAAGGGATTGTATTTCTTTTCTAATCGTGTGGTCCGCCCTTGGAACAGCTTATCGTCAGGGATAGTGGAGTCCGCAAGCTTGCATATTTTCAGGCGAAACCTGAGGGAGGCTGATCTTGGCATGTTTCTGAGGTGTTTTTAGCCTGCTTGATCATTAATTTTTCGCGTCTTTGTGTAGTATTTTTCTCTGTTCTCTGCCCACCCGCCCGGTTTGTTTTATGTAATGTATGCTGGTTTTGTATGTCTTCTTTTCCCATTTGCTTTTTTTAATTATTCTGGATAGGTGTCAGTGGCCCTAAAAAGTCCCTTCCTGATCATTTTTCCATTCTGTATGTGGAAATAAAAGTTTTATAATTATTAAATGTTTTCGGAAAAAGTGAAAACGGAAAAGAGTGAAGTTGGTTAAAATGTTTGGAAAAATTAAACATGGAAGTCATTTAAAAGCAGTTGGAAAACGCAAGAAACAACTTGGCACAAAACGAAAACCTCACGGTGAATCAAAATTGATTGATGAAAAAATTTGATTGTTTTATTCCTCTTATATTCCTTGCATGGCAGAATAAAAGCACGCAAGGAAATCATGTAAGTACTCCAGATTTTTGGTTAGGATGGCCAAATTTGTCACACCAAATGAACAAACACAGCAAGCTTACACTTGAATACAAGAGAAGACGTAAAATATGACGAAATGACTGTAAAATTGCTGTTATTCCTGTGTTTTGGTAAAAGTTTTCTCTCCAGGGAACAACTGGATGAATATATATATTGCTGCATGATATTGAAAACAGTATCAATTAATTGAGAAGGGGATAAATAAGGATGTGTGGATTGAAATAAACAAGTATGGTTATGAGTTGTAGACATTAACCAAATTGTGTAAGAATGTAAATTGAATCGCATAAGAATGTTTATATGCCATGAAAACAAATGATGTTGCTGATCTGTGCCGGATATGATGAAGTAATGTCGGAAATTGTTAAATAAAAATTTTATTGATTTTGATGATTATAAGTGAAGTTGATGAACTTTTTTTTATTGAAAAACAGGATGTTACCAAAATGTTAATGCATGAAAAACTGATAATAATGAAAAATGTAAACTAGAAATAATGAATGATTATTAATGTGAAAAATTGTCTGAATATTGTGGAATGAAAATAATGAAAAACTGTTTTAAAGTGATTGGTGATGCACATTCTGAGGAAATTAGTCTAAGTAGTAATGTGGGCCCGGAGCAGAATGGGTGAGGACAGGACTTCAAATTCCCATAGGATAACATGGAGTTTTCTGAATCCAAGATTGCGCCCTTTGCACAAAATGTCATACTAAACCCCGTCCCATGTTATTTCAATGGGTTAGTACGTAAATGCAAAGTACAGGAACTCCATAGGTTTAACATGGGCTGACAGATGTAAGGAGTATGTCTGTACTTCACATTCACGTACTAAACTATGACGTCATCACACCCCCCGGAGAAAGGTGATTGGTTGCTCTTTGAATGTAAATAAAAAACAAAAGAAAGTTTTACTGCATTTCTTCGATACGTGGCAGGGGTTTTGGTTCAGGTTGGTGAGTAGTAGGGGCGAATGCGCCCCCCCCCCTACTCACAGCAGGCCCTACGTGATCGTCCCCTTCCCACCCCCCACCTCGTAACAGGCTTATTTCTTTAACCTTAAGAGATGGTTTAACCTTACCTATATAACACGACATAAAAGAAACGAAGCAAACACATTTTAAACTAATAACCCAATTTATACCACGGCTGTGACGTCACGCTAACTCAACGCCATGCTAAATTTTCGTTGGTTAAGTAGTAGATATCCGTGAGCCGTTGTCAATTTAACGGTTATAATTGCGAGCGAGCGAGAAACAGCTAGTCCACTATCGAGGGGGTTGAGGGAAACACGAGTGGGCGAAACCCACAAGTGTCTCCCTCCAGCCCCGAGATAGTGGACTAGCCGTTCGAGCTCAAGAGCAATTATAACCGTTATATCAACAACGGCTCACGGATATGTATTTTAATGCTAAGGTGTGACGTCGAGCCAACATATCTAGTTATTGGAGATTAAAAAAAAAATTATTTGAAAATTTTATTTGTGAAACATCACGTAAATTCCTGAACTCAAACTTCCGGTTTAAACTTCCTGTCTGCGAAAGTCTCCCGTACGCGAGGACGTCCCTATATCCGGTCCCAGTCACCCACGTTTGTGTTTAAGGTAAAACCGTATTTTTTCTACTTTATTAGTTTAAATAAGATATAGCGTATAAAATGCGCTATTCACTTGAGTCTCGTAGGTTTTTAGGTGTGTTTTAGAAGGTGTCAGTAGGCTTGTTTTCGTACCGTTGGAACGAAAGGTTGTCGGATTCGGCTTGTACCATTCAAGTGGATGGGGGTAGGGAGGGGGCTAGTATCGTACGCGAGGTTTTTTTTGGTGTTAGTGCGGAAAATGTCGCCAGGTTACAAATGTGCTGTTCGCTTTAGTATCGTATGTTTTTAGGTGTATTTAGGTGTGTTTACAAGTATCGGTAGCCTAGTTTTAGTACTGTCGGAGCGAAAGGTTCGCGGATTGGGCCATTCTTCCATGGGTGGGGTCCTAGGATAGTAGCCTACGCGAGGTTTTTTTTTTCGTGTTAGTACAATAAATGTCGCAGGTTGCAAATATGCTTATTTATGTTGGTTGAATTTGTGTTGTGTACGGTAGTTTTGCTAAGTATTGAAACCTTATTTTCAGTGCTTAACCCAGTAACACTTTTAACGACTCTGAGGTAGGCGGTTCCCATTAAGAAAAGGCTAGCAATAAACTTTCCCCTCCCCTATAATCCTCACCACAGAGCCGATGCATAAATTCTGGTGACCAAGGTGAACAAATTCAACCAAATTAACAAACAAAATATACATTTATTCAGTGAATAACAACCAGGCAGGGCACTCCAAAATTCAATGTTAAATTTGCAGATCTAATCCAACTTAGACCAGTTCTATATAAATTCACAAACACTGACCAAGGCCTAAATTTCTAATTGACCAGCCCAAAAATATTTCAACCCAAAATTTAAATTTCTTTACAGTCGCCTTAGTCAATGAATAACCTCGAATAATTACAGCATGCCCATATGTACATGTAATTCCCTACCCCACATATAAATAGAAAATAAATAACCAATACTAGGAAAATATACTCCACCGGTAAGTCAGTGTTGTAGTAGGCCTAGCATATCTCCAAAACTTTCTCTAGTTTAAAGCCTGTTCCTCTGAACCATAAACCATTTTACCACAAGTAGGCTACTACAAAAAAAAGTAACACGGAACCTAGGCATATCTCACCCTTTTTCCCGTTTCCAAATTTTAACCAACAGGAAAGCCTGTTCACACTTAATTATTCAAGCCCGGATAAATAATTCTATGCTCATTGAATTCCATAAAGCTCACAAGGAGCGTTAACCACAAGCTTAACGTTACTTAGGTAAGTTAATTCCTGCTGCATGAATACTGACGTGCGTAAACCCTAGTTATCAATCCACACATCACACACTAAACCAATACACTCAAAAAAAATAAACACTTTGCAAAAACCTAAACGACAGTGTGGCGGCCCAACCCCAAATTTGTAGAAAGAGTCTCGCGAGTTTCAGTTATTGTTACCCATAAAGGACTACAGTACACAGTACAACGACTACGCAAAATCGAACACGCTCTCCAGCAGCGACCATAATTCACAAATTCCTCTCACGAATATATGAACACTGTAGTGCAATAGCACGGCCTTAGTTACTCACGGTACGAAGACACATTGGAGTGGACCAAACAAACAGGCGTGGAACCGAAGTGAATTGGACGTGTCGTATTATCGCTCAAACATTTTTCCTGTTACCGCCAACATCAACAAACGCTTGCTATGCAGTAGTACGAAGGACATGCCAGCTTCATGGCGTTCAAGCAGACGTCCGAACTTCACCAACAGACGACCGACGGAAATTGACTGTCCCTATCTACCGGGAAACAGGAGCCACGGGCGGGCCCTGAAATTATCTTGTACAGACTTTTTTTTTATACATGGTGGTTTCCAAACAAGACAATTCGCCACACAGTCAAAGGTAACGCAGAGAGAGAACCGACGCTTCACATGGTCGTGGGTTAGTTGAAACTCGAGGGGAAAACACCACGTGACACACCAGCCAATCCCAGAGCACGCCACACCGACACCACCACTGTCGTAAGAAAACTAACCCTAACTAAATAAACATAATGAGTACAAAAACCTATCAAAACGAGAAGATAACATTACAGTAAATTTTTAAAACGAAAAAAAAACTCGCAACGGAAAAATATTCATGCAAGAACAGATTGCAAAACCTAATTTCCAAAAGGCAATCAATTCAAGAAAGCGAAAATCCCCACAGTGGGGGTGGCATCTTCAAATAGTTAGCGTTTCTCACGCTACAGTATGTCACATGGTAGAGCAGTGGTTGTGTGGAGCGAGGAAAAAGTGTTAGATTATCAAAAAAGTGTGGGTTATCAAAAAAAGTGTGGGTTATCAAAATTAACGCATGGTCACGTGTGTGGGTTTTCAGATTAACCGTATATAACGGCTACACTTTTAGCATTGGGATGTGTTGGCGTGACGTCACCACCGTGCATTAAATCCCGTTAACC
>JAHWFP010183143.1:3405-30907 GCA_023313725.1 Lithobius niger | reverse complement strand
TCTTCACTTATCAGTTTTTGTAATTTCAAAATGGTGCAGAGAAAAAAATTTGTTAACGAAACATTAAAACTATTATAAGCTTTTACACTTTCCAATTTTTAACTTAAGTAGAATTTGAATGGCAGCCACCGGATGGCCAGACCACGCACACACCGTTTATCACCTTTTGGTGACTGGATCAGGCTAATCTTTATGTCAAGATAATCTGTATTTTACCATATAAACCGTGAGCTTTTTTGTCAACGCGTGTTTGTCTATGATGAAAGGGAAGCTATCTAGGCATATTTGGCTTCACAACTATTTTGAAGTTACTTCATCAAGTTGTTAAAAAATGCACTTTTATCATCACCAATCATCCTCTTGTCACAAGTTTTAATCTCCTGATGACTTAATTTGGATGAGCATTTTAATTATCTTTATTTATTTATATCTAGAATTTGCCACAATGAGACACGTGCATTTATACTCAGCCCGGGCAAAGAATGAATCGGATGTTATCATACATGTAGTGCTAATTCGTCGCCAACCTCCAGTCTTTGGTGCCGTGGTCTTTTTCATCAACAGCCAACTTTTTAACTTTTTCCAGTCCTGTTTTCACCTTATTCGGTCGTGGGGCTAGCTCACAGCATTCAGTTGGCTGACAGACGACATCCCACTAGCACCACTGGGATATATGTGCTTGCTTACGGTTCGGGTTTCCTGGGGACCCCTTGACGTTCGGGTGTGTGTTGAAACTGGCATTATTTTTCCTTCAACTTGGTGGCATGCTGTAAGAGTGGTCTGTTCATGCGACCGAGTTAAAAAGCTAGATACCTGTTGCTAGTTGGGGACGGGGTGTCTTGCATTAACAAAAACTCTTTGGGGCATCCGTAACACTCGTAATGCTATTCTGACTTGGACGAGCGATGGTTTAAGTCCCATACACACATCTTAGTCTGTCGTGGTATTCAAGCCAGCACGCACTTAAAAAAATTAAAACAACAAATCATTGGGCCGTACCTGCTCACACCGTTTGGGGTTCCTCGGGACCACTCGCAACTTCAAGTGTGCGTTGGAACTGCTTATTTTAGCAATGGCTTGGTGGTTTGCTATACAAGTTTTGATGATGCAAAAGGGTTAACTGTTCATATTACTACTTATACTTGCACATGTAAAAATGAATGTCGTCTACTAAACCATGCGCCATGTCTGTTTGCCGTGACGCGCGTATCACGTGTCGGGGCTAGTCCACTCAGACGGCCAAAGATCCGCTTTCCTCGCTCGTCATTGGCCGACTCATGATGACATCACGGCAAAATAGCCGTGGCTCGTGGTATAGGTGACTTTTTTAATGAAAAGGCTACTAATTTTAGCCATAAGACATATGCTTTGAATTTTGGTAGTTGATGTGTACTTTGCACGATAAATAGTTGACGTTTGTTTACGATATTGCCCTGAGGCCTTAGGTGAAAGTGCATGGCTGCAATACGTTAGTTAGTCTTCATGGCTAAAACATATTCCGTTTTGAACTTCATGATCATAAACAAATTTTGGGTATAGTTTTATACTTTCCAGTCTTACACTCAGACAACAAAAAATAAACCCATATACAACAGTACACGTACTCTCCGCCATATTTGGGCTCGCGTGAACTCGGTGCACCTAAAGCGTATCCTAGGGATGGGTCGGTTCCATTTTTTTGACTTCGGTTCCGGTTTCAGTTTTCATGCCCACAAAACTGCGGTTTCAGTTTCGGTGTCGGTTTTTGCTATCCTCTATCTCAACCAGATATTTGTATGTTTTTTTTTCTTCGAACAGTAGTTTTACTATCTTTAATTCGTTCCTGCTTTCACTTTCAGCAGCGTCATAGACCTTGGGTCTAGCAGTGGCACCATTTTCCTCTACTATTTGTTATTTTAATGACTAGGAGCTTGCGTAGAAAATAATAATTATTAAAAAAATTAAAGCAACAAATCAATCTTTGATTTTTCGAACATCGTTCAAAAAAACCGACACAAAATCCGAATCGGTTTTCCATAAAAATCGAAAATCGGTTACCGGCCCATCCCTAGAGTATTCCCCAGCAGCCGACCACTAAGTAAAACTAAGATTTAATTTTTTTTTCCGTCAGATGGCTTGAAGATGGAATAAAACCAAAAACACTCAGTTTCACACGAACAGACACCACTCACAAACTCTGCTTGCTGCTTATTTTTCGACAGACAGTGCTCCAGGGTTCATACAACACAATAGTTTTGTGTTTCAAGTATTTTACAGTATACAGGGTATCCCAAAAGTCCCAGTCTCCCCCCCCCCCCCTCATAACTTTTGAAGGGGTTGAATGAAGACAGTGAAACCCTGGCAATGTAAGTTTGGTTAAAGGATCTACCTTTGTTTGCAACCGGCATTTTGCCTGTCCCCCCTGGGGGCCCTAACTAAGAAATTTCGAATGGAATGGGGGGTAAAGGAATACCTTATTTGAAAGGTCTTCATTAGTCGAGTAAAAATGCCACAATGATTGCACCGATAAGATGAGCACATCCAAAACGGCTGCCATTCAAACATTAGGATTTTCCTCTGCATCCCATGTGTTACTAAGGCTAAAGACGTCCCCCTTTGGGACGTAGGTGGCAGCAAAATGCATTGCTCAATTTGATTGGATTACACCCACAACGTCGTTTGCAGTTTGAAACCCAAAGTCTGGGCCTCAGTACACCACCTACCCCCCTCGGGCTTTTGATAATAATCTGAAAGACCTTGCTTCGCTACTGGCGAAACGAAACATAAAAGTCGCACGATGAACATTTCCATTAGTTAAACATTGGAGTTCGTTAAACGTTCAAAGGATTGAAAGGAATTACACGGTCATGGACCTCACTTCCTAGAGAGAGCACTGCGGCCCACACTCTGGATTTCAAACTGCAGAAGACGTTGCGAGTGTAAGCCAACCAAATCGAACGAAGCATTTTGCTGCCACTTACGTCCCTTTACGATGTCTTCAGCCTGAGTAACAGATAGGTATACAGAGGAAAATCGTAATGTTTCACCGGCCGCCATTTTGGATGGACGCATCATATCGAAGCTCTCATTGCAGCATTTTACTAGCCTAATGAAGACCTTTCAAATAAGGTATTCCTTTACCCCCCATTCCATTGGAAATTTCCGAGTTGGGGCCCCTGGCTGCAGAGCGGGGGGGATTCTGGTTTCACTGTCTGCATTCAACCCCTTCAAAAGTTACAAGGGGGACTGGGACTTTTGGGAGACTCTATATTTCCAGTACATGTTAACATGCACAACAAAATGTTAATAATCGTGAAAAAACTCACTATTTTACTTTTGATGTTCAACTATAAATCTTCCACAATGACGCTCAAATCCAAAACTTAAAAAAATACTTCAGTATTTGCTAAATGAAAATTTTTCGACAGGCAGATTGGCAAAAACTAGATGGGCTGTTTCAGTCCTCCTGTCTTCTTCAGACTCTCCTAGTGTGATTTTTCTATTTACATAACTTGCAGCCACAGCAGCTATGTAAATGTTATGTTTAATTTTAACAATTATGACAAATTGGTGTTCATTGCAGGAAAAAATCATTCGTTTGTAAGATGCTGAAGAGTCCCGCTCATGAACCTCACAGGACCATCTTAAAACTGTATTGAGGGCTTAGTGCACCATCAGCTCACAGCAGAGTTTGACAAGTGAAATCTCCTTGGAAGCGAAAGATACAGTAAAACCTCGATTATCCGAACTAATTGGGACCAAGGGTAGTTCTGATAATCGAAAATTCAGATAATCCAATTAATGTTAATAAACCAGGCGAACTGCACGCAAGGGAAAAATTACGGGCGAAACCGGTATTATTTACCTATAAACAACCTTTATTCATATTTTCAAGATTGCCATTCTGTTAAGTAATTGATTGCAATTGAACTATTTTGCTAATAAACAGTTTAACCGATTAAACTAAAATGGTCTGCCACCGTAAATAATAAAATAAATAAAAAATAAAATCCCTATGAACAATCAACATTGATTTGGTATAAATCATTCTACGCAGGCAGCAATTCTTGAGGTAGGCCTAATCTTAATATGTATTTATACCTGAATTAGTATTAAGTCGTCAAACCTTACGTGAAATTGCTTGTGTGATGAAAATAACGCTTGGTTCAAACGAACGGAGGCTATTTCATTAAAAAAAGCATCGTTCGGCCGCCATCTTATCGCGTTTGCAACTGGGAATCCCCAGGGAAATCCCTTTTCCCGCTGCCATCAACATCACTGCCTTTTCCTCTAATTAACTGCTCCGTTTCAAAAGCCGCTGACGCGTTCTGTAGTATCACGACTAACGAGTTCCGATTGGTTCATTTGTGGCACGTGACATTGAGGCCAGTCATAATATGACGAAACGCGAAGAGAGTCAAGATCGCCTCATTGGAACTAGCGTTAGCGTGTTCTTTGTGAATGGCCGGCTAGGAGACAACGATGGCGAATCGCGACAGCGTTATCGACGAGGTCATCACTAGCTAGCCCCACAGATTACCAAACGTCGCAGCATAGCTCCCCATGCAACCACACAGTATGAAACATCGTCTGAGGGGGCGCGCTTATCATATACATCGAGAATTCGTGCAATCCTAAAACGTATGATACAAGCATTTATGCAACGAAGTGTCAAAATTTGCGATGAAGTCAGTTTACGCTTAACTCACCGTTAGTAGAGTGCTAGGTAGCAAGGTTTGGTAATCAGTGGGGCTAACTAGTGTTAACCTATCGACGATCGGCAATATTTGAGGCCATGTGACAACTTTACTTGCCCGGTAATAATATTAAAAAAATACTGTGGAAGAACAACCAGTGGCTGCTAGCATTCCAAGATTGACTGCGTTTAGCAAGTATTGATATTTTCTTTAGGCCTACTCGGAGCTTGGAGTTTGCCAGTTTTCTTGGCCGAGGGCAGTTCGGATAATCAGGGTGTTCGGATAACTGAGGTTTTACTGTATGTAGATCAGTGGTCTGCTCCTCCACACGCATCCGTTCGAATTTTTGTTTACAAAAAGTTATGCGAGAACTTATTTTTCCGTGTTGTGCGTTATTTTCTCAGAAAATTCAAGTAGAACTGAATTGTGTTCTTCCTGGTGGTTCAGGCGTGTTTTGTTTCTTAAAATGTCTTTGCAAAACCACTATTATCACCGTTTACCGGTTTTCGTGGTAGCACATCCAAACTTACATCATGATCACTAAAGTTTTAGTTGTCAATGATAAATCGTTTGACAGACTTAGAGCTTCAATGGTGCTGTTCCCATGGTATCGGCATCGGATTGTCCGATCTTATTGGTAGCAGAATCGGTATCGTTAAAAAAAGTATTGGACAGCCTTAAATATAAAATGAATTTCCCCTGTACATTGTTCTCTGGGGCTTACCCTTTCTATAGAGCCCAGATTGATTTTTTTAGTTATGTCAGCGTAATGACCAATTTCCACCAACCGAGCTGCTAACCTGAAGACATCGTGAGAGGGC
The DNA here is from genome assembly GCA_023313725.1 of Lithobius niger. Taxonomy (NCBI): domain Eukaryota; kingdom Metazoa; phylum Arthropoda; class Chilopoda; order Lithobiomorpha; family Lithobiidae; genus Lithobius; species Lithobius niger. The sequence goes on along the minus strand of JAHWFP010183143.1, from coordinate 25,410 downwards.
TTGCTCCAAAAGAGCGCTAACACGCCGATTGTTGAATTTGTTTGCTGCATTGAGGTTGGACACCTGGTAGCCATAAGGTATTAAAAACGGAAGAGATGGAGTGCTCTAATAATCCCACTAATGTGAAACGTTATGCAGTTACATGAACAGTTATTGCCAAATAAAAGTTAACATACATTGGCAAGCGGTCGGATATCGGCGAATCCACCCTACCCTTTGGTGAACTGGAAATACACGAAGCACGACATGTCTCTAATGGACAGACATTTGATTGATAAAAATTATCCAAGTTTTAACACATTCAATAGCCAAAACAAACACTCCGAATTTTAAAAAAGTACTTTTATTAAACAACAAAATTAAGCATTACAAAACACAAATAGCATTAAGGTTACACTTAAAGCTATCACGAAAGACTGCAACAGACATAAAAATGATTCCACTGTTCTGCAGCAAATGGAGAATTTAGGTTTCGTTGTTTTATAGTATGCCAACCTCCTGATAACAGTATGCGTTATTAAATGATTTAAACATTGTCTACCACTTGAATTGTACTATACAACTGCATTAAAGTAAAACACGGTAAAAAAAAAATAGCACTTGCTTATCAAGCCAAAATGTTATCAGACCAAAATGTGTGGTTGCGCTGCTATTTCCCCAAAGTGCAGAAATTAAAAGCCAACTGTTTACAAATTGCCACTGCACTAATGAACTCAAATTTTGCATCAGAGGCAATTGCGGTGTTGTGGCAATTCTTGTGTTTAGCAACATTTAAATTTTATTGTGCACATTCTGAAAAAATAAAAGATTTAGTTTTCGCACTGCATGAACAACTACTTTCAGGTACACCAATGCTACACAGCATACGTAATGTAAAATCTGTAATAATTATCTTGTGCCACTAAGTCGTTGCAAAAAATTTGATGCTGGTACCGGTATTATTTTTATTACACTTTGTGACATTCATTAACTGCTTAAACATTTATCAACTTGGGTAATACACAGTAACAAACTAACTAGCCTAGTATTTTTTATACAAAAATTAACTATCGTAAAAATATACACGGAAGATTGATCTTCGCAGTCCTTTTTTTGCAGTATATTGTGCGTTTGGTTTATTACTGTATTTGGTATGTGCCGTAATATCTACTGATACTATAAAAAATGCAGGTATGGGAAAGATTGTCCCTATATGAATGTGAAGGTATAGCACTAAAAAACGTAACTTAGTAAAAACCTTTCCAAAGGCATTGGCCACTAACAGATTCTAGTAGGGCTGATATCTCATGAAAAATTCTACGCAATACCATTAAGTAACGTTTCAGGAACTAGCGCATCGACTTTTAAATGGACAATTTTACTTTTCTGGACAAACGAGTATTTCAGCACATTCTTTGCCGACCCTAGTGCTACACATCAGTATCGCCATAACTTTACATCAAAATTACAGACACAGCCCTACATCAAATTACAATTTTACATTGTTCCGTTATCATTTATACTGCAAATAACTCGCTAGTTTACGACCTAACAATCAAAAAACTTGCAATACGCCTTATGAACAGCTTTCCAGCACTAAAATCAACGCGGCACTTCTATAACAACTTGAAGACCATTTTTGTACAGAGACGTGCGAAATAAAACAATAAAATTGATTCTTAGAAAAATATTGACAGATCCGTTCAACCACAGACTCAAAAAGAGTTACGGTAAACATGTGATGGAAACAAATTTGTTTCATTTGAAGTAGGAACAGTAAGGCACTAACGGCAAGTACGACTCGGGTGTTCTTTCGACATTCACGTTAACGTTCAGTCGTTAAGTAGTCCTACGCTTTAAGAAAAAAAAAGCCAGCACGTTCAAATCACAAAATTCTGTCGTAATTAGAAATTAAAAGACGGGAATAGGCCTTGATAGGCATACCCCTTACATAGACTACTTTGGTAAGAGAACAATCGCTCTTATTTTTTTTAAATTGGTAGTCTTGAAAACTTCATTCAGGTGTAAATTTGGGCAAAACTTGAAAAAAAAAGATGGTAAAAATTTTTAAGAAAAAAACTTTACGGCAGATGTGCTGTTCAGAAGATTAAACCACTTCATACTCTCGCTTGATAGCACTTGCAAGGCAGCAGGCGAAGATGATACCCATTATCTGCAAGAGAAAAAAAATTGGGTAAGAAACAACCTTTGCTGTTATCACTAGATTCCTTTCCCTACAATGAGAGTGACAATTTAGCTGCAGAAATCCTACATAAATCTAAGCACTTTATTTTTTTTACAGTATAACCTCGTTAATAAAACTCGGATAACAAGAATTCCCGCTTAATAAGACCTTTTTTCAAGATTTTGGTTGGTCAGCACTAAATATATACGGCTATAACCAACTCTGTTAACACGAAAGTACGGATAAGACGAACAAATATTTACAATTCTAGCTTATTTTTACGAATTTGTTGTTCGTAAAGTTTTCTTTTCCCACCCCCTTAAAATTCGTTTCGTTTCACACAAAACGTCAATCGCTAGATGACTCCATCTTGGAAAGTGATAAAGAGTTTTGTCCGTTTGCGCAAGCGCGAAGGTCAAGGATAAATGAAAAGAAAATACCGTATACCGGTAGGTTACATTTTTTTTTTTATTTAACGTTGCAGTCCAATTTCTCTCGTTCGTTTAATAAGAACATTTTAGCAGTCCCTTTAAAGTTCGTATTAAAGAGGTTTTACTGTAGTGTGCTTGTCTTCACAATGTTGGCAAACCATGGTGTGTTTTAAAGATTTGGGTATATATTTTAGCAATAAGACTCATAATTAAAGGTGCAGCAACCCTTCCCCCAAACCATTGGAGATGCAACTAATTTCAAATAAGATGAGAAAAGAAAATGCGACATATTAAAGCTCTTTACGAGAAGAAAAAAAGCGCCAAGAACATATCCAGACGTTGCACCATTCAAAAAAAGGTGCCAGTTCAGAGTTCAAAATTCCCATTACACTCTTGCAGAGCCGAGACAGAATTGTGCACGATGACATAAGCTTTAGAAGCTACGACTTATAGTCAGGAGGTGGAAGGTTTACGATTTTAACACCATATTGAGTTTCTGTTCATGTTCCTCTCAGAAGTGCTAATCCAACCAACATTTTATTTACCCTTCCCCAATTTTTGGGTTTCAACTTTTGTTTTTCTCACATTTATCTTTCAGTTTATCCACCTGGAACATTCTACCATGTTGTCCACACGTCTACATCGTTATTTAATTCTCAATGCTCGGGCTGCAGAGCTGTTTCTAACTTTAACCTGGTGCCATTTTTCACGATAGCATAATGGGTACATACAGCAACCTTTTTTTTAACTAGTATATTCTGTCATACAGGGTGGTCTGTATTTATCCCAGAACAGTTAAGTGTCCATCTTCTAATAGGTCGCGTGAAAACGTAAATTAACAATGGCACGAAGCTAATTAAATACCATAAAATTTACAAAACAAACTTTAAAAAAACAATTAATTGCAGGAAGTTAAGCTAAAATTAGCTGCTAAATCAAATTCTAGCAGAGTTAAAAATTCAAGTATTTTCCAATATACAGGGTAGTCCACAAAAAAACTGAAGACCCTACAGTTTTTAAGTCTAACTTTTCTAGTTAGTACCTTTCAGAACCAGAAGAGGACAGATCTAAGTTTCATAAGCTTTGATTTATGTCTTCTCCTGGTTCTGAGGGGTGCTAGCTAGAAAAGTTGGACTTAGAAAATGTAGGGTCGTCAGTTTTTTGTGGACCACCCTGTATGTACAAACCCTGGAGCAGCATGGTTAAGTTTTCTTTGCATCATTTACCTCTTACTCGAATGTTTTAATACGAGGAGTCATCAACCTCTCTTCCAGTTGGAAATTCCAGAGTAGCACTCCGTGGGGTCCTGAAAAACCTTTTATGCTAACGAGTAAGATCCCTAAATCCCACCAGCATCCATAAAGTTACAGAAGATTCCAGACAGGCAAGAATAATTTAACAACTCTTTGGCAATTTTTCGATAGTCAATTCTACTGTGGGTGGAAAAACCTAGCCGACTATCATCGTCACGCTCGTTAGCCACACTACAGCAATTCTTAAGTGTTCAAGCTTTCCTTACGATGGATTGGGAATAGGCATTCCAGATCAATTTAAAAAAGTGAAGATCTTGACGTTTTTAAAACGATAGCATGTTTGAGGGCGTTTTCCTCAAATAAGATTGGACTCGTTAATGGTAAAATATGATAGTTTAGCCAATCGATCCGATGACGCTCCGATTGGCCTTACCCAATTCACATTTTACTCGCGTTCATGGTCGTTCAGGGATCACATCTCGACCGTCGTAAAAAAATTCTTTGCTGTTCAGATTGTCCCAGTCTGAAACTTGTTAAGTGCCGAACCGGTTAAAATGAGCACGGTGCCAGTTTTCCGTCAAATGCTGATGACCCAGTCATTGTCTGGCTTTTTAAAACAGCCTTAAATCCAAATTTGGTAGCCCATGGTGTGTTAACTTTGAACCCGGTATCAGTGGTTACAGGCCTTACACCCATTGGTGGTAAACTTATGCTATACATTTAGCTTTTCAATCCAATGGAGTGAGTCACGATCTAGAATTCCAGGAAATTAGTTTTGAGCAATAAATTTCAAAATGCCGAATTTTGGAGCAGTGATGATCTAACGGAGTACACCATGACCCTGGTGTAACATACACCAGTCTAGCTAAAGCATGTGCCCGTCCTTCCTTGGCCCCGTGTAACCTACGCCAGTCTAGCAGCACCTGTATCTGCTAGATGGCGATAGCCACTATGAAACCATCGGCTTCACTATAGATAAACATAATGTAAGGGTAAATCTTGAATAATGGCACTGTAGTCTAACTTAGCATTTCCATGATGAATAAATTTCCTCCTTGGAAAGGTTAGGAAAATGGTTCATGTTGATTCAGGGTTCAAAAGCACGGCAACTTTTTTTTCAGGTATTTTCCAATATATTTTTTACTGTTTTCTAGTATACTTCCAGTACATTATTATATGTAGTTTTACCGATCTTCAAGTATAAGCTAAAACTTCGAACATAAAGGTCTGGACAGATTCCCATTCATGTAGTTGAATTCAATTACAAAGTAGTATGGATAATAGAAGAATGGCAAGTGGAAAGCGGTGTTATTTCTGTAACCGGAAGTGCTCCGCCTTTCCACAGTGAACGAAAACAAATTGACAACAGCGCTAACTAATTGAATAAGTGACAAAACTTGTAAAACTGAACTTTTACAAAGCAATTACGACAAATTTGTTTTAATTGAAGGAGAAAACAGTTAGTTTAGCTGGAGTTAAAATTCCAGTACTTTCCAGTATCAAAAATAAACTTTAATTAAGCCGGGAAAAAAAAATTGTTCGGTTCTCGGGCGCGGGCGGGTCCCCAAATATCATGCGGGTCAATCGCTTTTTATTTCATTCGTCTCAGATTCGTCTTACGTCGTTACCCGTGGAGTGAGGCACTAACGAAATATTTATTCTTGCAAAAATTATTGGACACAATTATTTCAAACACGCACGCAACAGATATTCATTAAAATGCAAGGAAAAAAGCGGACAAATGGCTTTAATAGTTTCGGAGAACCGTTGTTTTTTTAATTAGGGGCGGTAATGAAAATCGAAAATCTCCCGAGTTGACAAAAACGCGTCCGAAAGACGGCGTTAGTTAGGCTAAAAATCGTTGCTCCCACCTGATAAGCAATAGTGTGAAGGTTTATAGGCTCCTTTTCCATTTTAGTTTTGCATCGTGACTGCTGATTTAATTTTTTAATGCTGTGAAACAGCATCTTTCTTGTGATTTGCAATGACGAACTAAAACACTTGTCAAGCGCTCACGTGAAATCCGAAGCGATCGGCGGCGTCCCTGTTGAAATCGCGCATCAGCCAATGAGAGCACGCAAAATCGGTCACGTGGTGCCAACCAGCCAATAATGGAACGCTATTTTCAAATGCTTTGGAAAGTTATCCTGAAACGGCCAGAAACAGCCTACTACAATTCGCCTGATTGGCCAATGCCAAATGGCCATCGAGAACATATGTTGAGAGGCCTAGAATCAGGGGAATTCCAGCTTTCCAACTAATACAAGATGGCAGCGCCCAGTCAAATAATTCGACCGCTACCACTGATCAAAATGACCAATTTTCTGCTTTTTAACTTAGGAAAAAAGAATGAGAAAGGCATTTTTGCAGTTTTTAGTGAGTCTACACTCAACTAAAGTGCTTTTAATAAAATTGTAGATATTGGTAATACTTTTTTTTTTTTTTTTACAGAAATCGATGCACATCATGTCAGAAATTTCAGCGTTCGCATTTCGATATTTTGGCGGAAAATTGCGTTTTTCGACCCATAGTTTACCTTCAAAGCTTCGACGTATATATATGTCATTACAGTGTTTGGGATGATTTTTTTTTGGACATATATACATTCATACTGCTTAAAAGGTTAAAGAAAAATGTGGAGCATTTTCATAGCATTTTGAAAATAAATAATAAAATAAAAAGCCGGGTGGCCTGGTCCTTTTTCGACCTTCGAAATGCCCGAGAACCAAACTTATTTTTTTTCCCGGCCTTATAATCCAGTATTTTCCAGTGTACATATTTTTTCCAGTACTTTCAGTATTTTGTACACGAACCCCGTGATTAAATTTACCTGAGCAGCTCATTGCAACATTTGGGTGCGTTTCTAAACTAGAGGGAAGAGTGAGATGGATTAGTTTTAAGCCATGCAACAGGTAGTCAAAACCGATCAGTTTAGAAACAGTACGCCTCACTTGTCGTTCTCGACTTTAGAAAAATTAACAATAAGGCCTCATAAAAAAAGAAAGTTGGTTCTCGGGCATTTTTCTCAGGAAATCCGTGCGGGCGGGCGGCATTTTTTTTATTTTTCGGCCCTATTATTCCGTATGTTTTGGGAAATTATTTTTTATTTTGGGTAAAATAAAGAACACTGCCTCGTAATTCTGCTTAAAATTCTGTCATAATATTATTTAACGACACGGATGGTGATTTTATATTGTAATTTCTCACTAAGGACCATTTTTGATCTGTAACTGCTATTTTTGCCGCGTCGTTTCTTTTTATTTCCCGTCAAAAAATCGGTGCGGGAGGGCCTGAGAACCAACTCTTCTTTTTTTAAATGGCCTAATAGCTGCCACCTCTTTTCAACGAGAGAAATGTTTCCAAGAACATAATACAGAAGAGTAATATTGGATTTCGTTTCTAAATTTAGACATTTTCCAATCTCACTTCCTTTAGTTTAGAAACACTACCATTGCATCTACTACTGGTGATGGCAGTCATGTTGGATCAGTAAACGATCAGGAAGTAAGCGAAAACAAACTGCCTCCCTTGCCTCAGCAACATCTCAGCTCCATGACGTCACAATGAAGTGGGAGGAGTTTGGATCAGTCGCCTTGAGTTAAGAAACAGCGTTTCTTACTCAAAATCTCAAAATTAAAATGTTATGGTGTACAGTACTTACCTCAACAAATGCAATTCCAATGCCAACACCTCCAACAATTGCCGCATTTTTGTCTGCCATTTCTAGGAACCCGTGAAAGCAACCCTGAAAGAAAAGTACTTTTAGAACCGACTCAACCTGGGCCTATAATAGAATCACAATTACAAACCACTGCCAGAGTCAAAACAAACAGACTGCAAGAGTACCATTATTTTGCTTCCAAGTCGAGATCAGAGCAAACACTGGAGGTTATTTCCTTCAGTTATTTTTAGATTTGTTTAGCATTGAAATGGTTGTGAAGGCTGTTGTCCAATCCAACATTAACTTGTGTAAATTCAAAAGTTAACAGCGTACACAAAATGTAATGAGCAAGCAACAATTTATTTTGTGCAAGAAATTCTAAACTTGGCGCCAATATGTTTGCTTGTGTAGCCTACGTGTTCACCGTTGAAGAATGATAATTTTTACTCCCTAGAATGAAGTTACAACTGAACGCTGCGGATAAATCTGCATTTTACATTTGCTTTACAGTTTCCAAATAAAAGGAGTATAGCAACTTGCGGTTTTGATTTTAAAAATGGTATATTGAAAAATTAACCAGTAATAGTCTACAAGTTTGAAAGTGTGCTGCTGAATGCTACTCTGGACTGAGCTTATTTTGTGCAGTTTTATTTGAAATTTCTGCACCATCGGCTAAGCCAACTTTTTATTCTTATCCTAGGAACTCATTTAGGAATTAAATAAAAACTGAATTTGTATCTTAAAAAAAATGGAAGCATGCGATTCATAGGTCCAACAAACACCAAATTTCACTAGGCTCAAGATTGTCTTCTTCAGGCACACTCAGAAAAATGGGAACGTTAATCCACTACGTAGCAGTTAAACCATTTTCATTCAATGGATTTAAACTTGCCGCTGACCACTGATCTATAACGGTCACGCTGGACGTATTTCTCACAATTCCATTTGCAGTGATAGAAGTCTAAAATAAAATTGGGACATCATGTCGGACCAAATTTCAGGACATTTATTCGAATTTTCCCAAAAATGTTAACTACATTTCAGTCTTGATTCAATTACTCAGGTTACTAAACTAGCATAAATTGTTCTCTTACAATGCCATTTTTTTAGGCAGTTTTCTTAGCTGAAGGGTGGTTCCCATCCCAGAGTATTCCAATTTGCAAAGAACTTCAGGTTTTCAGTACCAGTATTAATCCTTAATCTGGCAACTTTAAAATGAAGCACTAATTCAATTTGCAATTTTCGTCACGTACTGCACTACACAGGGATCCACCATTCAAAACACATAGGCCGAAAATTAGCAGTAGCGATGGAAGTGTGACGAGCAGCTATAACACGTAGTGTGACAGACACACAGTGTGATAGTATACAAGTTCATGATGGCAGGTAGTGGTGGCTGACTGACGTTGCTTAGGAACTTCCAAGATCCGTGCAGAAGCGTTCCACCAAATTTTGTGAACCATACAGTGTTAGCACTTTACCATACCAAATTGTTATGCCAGTACAAAAATGAAGGCTTAGATAATAATTCCGTTTTATTAAGTGTGATTAATTTTAGAATTTCGATAAATTTATGGACATTATGTGAAAAATAAGGAAACTTCAGGATATTTTCAAAAATTAGGTATCACGACAACTTCCACCACTGCATCAGGTAACATCAGACAAACCAAACTCATCGTTTTCATTCTTCGCACCGTACTCATTCTCAAGGGGCAGCAAACTGCGAGCCATTCAAGTTGGCCACCCATTGTACTCTGTATCTAAAAGAATCGCACCCCAACAGTAAAAAAGGATTAAGTGATAACAGCTGTAACGAAGAATCATCGTTGGACTAGCTGAACAGAAGTAACAAGTGCATTGTAGTACGAGATGGCGGTGTTAGACCATGAGGTAGGAGGGCTGTAAAAACACAGCGGTGGGCGGGTGGGTGGGTGGGTGGGTGGCGGAGGGAAAACTCGCCTCCCCATTTTACAATAAGTAATACAATGTGGAAGTACAGTATAACCTCGTTAATAAGAACTCGGATAACAAGAATTTCTGCTTAATAAGAACTTTTTTCAAGATTTTGGTTGGTCAGCTACTCAGTCAGCACTAAATATGTATACGGCTATAACGAACTGTTAATACGAAAGTACGGATAAGACGAACAAATATTTACAATTCTAGCTCATTTTTACGAATTTGCTGTTCATAACGGGTTCTTTTTCCTCCCCCTTGAATTTCGTTTTGTTTCACGCAAAACATCAATCGCTAGTTGACTCCATCTTGGGAAGAGAAGAGTTTTGTCCGTTTGCACAAACGCGAAGATCAAGGACGAATGAAAAGAAAATACTGTATACCGGTAGACTACAATTTTTTTAGGTTGCAGTCCAATTTTTCTCGTCCATTTAATAAGAACTACGGTTAATAAGAACATTTACAGCAGTCCCGTTAAATTCGTATTAAAGAGGTTTTACTGTAGTACATTCTAGGGCTGGTACTTTCCGGTTTTTTAGTTATCCGTTTAACCGGTTTTTTTTCCGGTCGGTTACACGAAAACCGTTTTTCCGTTTTCAGCAAAAAATACAGCCAAAAACATTTCACCCCTGTGTAATACATTATTAAAAAACAAAGCTGTAAAAAAAAATACATGATTTAGGCCTTGGTAAGACAAGCACAATTATTGACTACATGTTGCATTTTGGGATTTAAACTATAAGAAAGTTGACGTTGATAAATTTAAGTACTTTATCAAGAATTTTGACTTTATGTAGCTTTAAAATTTCTACAAGATGGCTTAGGCCTATTTACAACAACGTAAGCCAAAAACAAAACAAAATTTAACACGTGTTCGTTAATGTTCCATTCATTTCAAATTAGGAGCCAGAAAAATTAGCATGTTTGCGTTTTCGGGTAGCAACGCATTTCGTTTACGTGTTATGATGCAGCTTTCCTGCCGTTCGCGCTAGGTATATAGACGAGTCCACTTCTCCATGACGCGGGAAGGGTAGATGCTGGCCAGCTTGTATTTAACTGCCTCGTATACGCGATCAGCTTCGATGGGACAACAAGCCCATGCGGATTATTTGTAAATAAGCTGCCCCCTACCCACCCCGGTTTTTTACTTTCACTGATTTTAAGTGATTGGATTAGTAGGCCTAAATGATGACACTTGGCTATTTTTGGCTCGTTTACCGCGGGTTTTGAATGGTGCCCACAGCAAACGTTTTTCGGATATGGGGTTTATAATCCGTGTAACCGAACGTGGAACGGTTTCCGGTTAACCGTGTAACAGATTCCAGCCCTAGTACATTCAGAACCAGCCAGCCACCGCTAAAATAGTGACAGATCAATTTATTTTCAAGCTACAACAATGACAAGGTAAAGAGAAATACTTGAATTATTTAAAACAGTATTTTGTAAAGGCACTCCTTTTACCCATTTCCCATACCAGTATTGCTGGGAAGCCAACATCGCACACAAAATAAATTCGTGCAGAATAGTAGCGCAAGGTGAAAAAATTAGCAAATGTAGCTCAAGTAAGCAACACAAATATTCTGCTTGATTTTTTAACATAAAAAATAAACACATTTAGGGTTCAACATTTATAGCTCATTTGTGTCACAAAATTTGCAAAAACTAATGCAAAATCGTTACTTTTTCATTGCACAAAGCATCGCGGAAAAAGTGATGGAACGTTTCGCAGAAAACAGTTCGCTAGCATGAGTAGATTTTGCATGTATGGTTTTCAAATTTCTGGAGTTCATAGCATTATGAAGTTGTGCTTACGCAGGCTGTTGATCATGGGCTCGCTGACATTTTAAACCTTAAGTGAGCACCATTCGGCCAGATGAGCTGAGTGTACCCGATGACAGACCAGTACAATTCATTGTTTTGTCGACAATTCAGTGTTCACTGGACCTTTGAACGATGTGTACAGTAAAACCTCCATTATCAGAACTAATTGGGACCAACAGTAGTTCAGCTAATTGAAAATTCGGATAATCCGATTAATGTTAATAAACTATCCGTACTCCATGCAAGGGAAAAATTACAGGCAAAATCTGTACAGTTTACCTAAATAACCTTCATTCATATTGTCAAGATTGCCAATCATTGAAAAATTGAGTGCAATTTTGCTAATAACAGTAAAACACAGTATTAACCCTTTCGAGCCTAACGCCATTTTTCATTTCCCTGCTGATAAAGCCTATGGCCGCAACATGGCTGCCACGAACAAGTTGCATGCCTCACGAAAATAAATTGTAAAAAAAACTATGCGGTCTAAGAGTATAAAAATTCGCACATATAATAATTATACTATAAATTATTGGCCAGAAATATAATATGGGACCATCGTCCCATGTTTTCATTATTTAAAAAAATCCTGAAGTTCGACTGCGTAAACAGCGCTAACGAAAGTTTCAACTTACAGTACTCGGAATGATAACATCCACTCAATATTCTTCCGTCACAACGCCTGTTATTACTTCCGAAATCATTATTTTTAATATTTTATATTTTATTACTGTAAAAATAGTTTAAAGTTGCTTTATTCCTTCAAAATTCGCGATCGTCGAAAGCCCACTACCAACTCGCGTAGGACAGTCATTGCGACCGGCTGCCCGCAATGCGACGCACTCCTGCTAGCGCGAATGGATGAAACCTTCGCGTGACGTCACTTGTGAACAGCCGAAGAGTCACGTGCCGCGAGCGAACCAATCAGCGCTCGCGATAGCCCGCGATGCCGAAGCGTCTGAACAAAGTCTGTTGAAACGGCACATTTGATTCGAGGAATACAGGCAGTGACGTGGGGGTTGATGATGTCATTTTTCGTGGGCTAGAAAATTGGGAATCCCCTCTCAAACGCGACCAAGATGGCGGCTGTACGTTGCGTCGTTCCGGAGATACGATGGTTCGAACCAAGCGCTATTTTCAGCAAACAAACGCAATTTTCATGTAGATTTTGGCCAAGATGCATACAATAACATCGATTAAGGTAATAAAAAGATTAAATCATTAATCGGAATTAACCGAAAATATACGTTCCAAAACACCCAAGTCAATCGGTATTACCCCTCCGATGTACGCAACTGGATTATTTTTTTTTTAACAGTGCGTGAAGGGGCTAACGATATAGCGTCGTGTAGGCTTTTACGCAGCGGAATTGCAACGACGATATATCGTCGCTTAGGCTCGAAAGGGTTAAAAACGGAACTGTACCGCAAATGAAAGAAAAAAAAAATTAAAAACCCTATGAATGATCAACGTTGATTTGGTATAAATCATTCTGTGCAGGCAGTAAATCTTGCGGTAGGCCTAGTCATAATATATATTTACACTTATTGTTTTTGTTTACTAAAAAAACAAAACTAACGTGAAATTGCTTCTGTGTGATGAAAATAGCGCTTGGTTTAAGCGAACGGAGGCATTAAATACGCATCGTTTGGCCTGTCGCATTTGGAATCTAGGAATCCCGGGGAATTCCCTTTCCTGCTGCCACAACGTTACTGCCTTATTCCTCCAATAAACTGTAGCGTTTCAAAGCCGTTGGAGGGGTCTGTAGTATAGAGAGCCGATTGCTTCATTTGTGGCACGTGGCATTGGGGCCAGCCATAATGTGACGTCACACGAAGCGATTCAAGGTAGTCTTCATTGGATGTGAGCGTGTTCTTTGTGAATGGCTGGCTAAGAGCCAACAAAGGCGGCAAGCGACAGATTGCGGGAGCGATATCGACAATATAGCATTCCAAGATTGCCTGGGTTCAGCAAGTATAGATATTTTCTTTAGGCCTACTCGAGTCAGAGTTTGCCGGTTTTCTTGGCCAAGAACAGTTCGGATAATCAGGGTGTTCAGATAATCGGGTATCGGATAACTGAGGTTTTACTGTACTTCCGATGTCAGCCCACATTCAAAGTAAGACCATCTTCGAATAATTTTTTTTTAATTGTATTTGTTGCGCCGTACCTCTGCCCACTCCAGCATGTCATAACTTTTTTAACTGGCCATACTACAGTATTCATATCTTTTACTTCACCCTCTTTTTACTAAATCAATTATTACAATAGATTCAATCTTGAATCCATTTTAATTTAATTCTACTTCAGACCTGGGTACTAGCCTGTTTCCTTTCTTTACGTCACAACAGGATTTCCGTTTAAAATACACTGAAAAAAGTGCAGATTTTTTTGGCGGCCCCCCCCCACCCTTCAGTAAAATAGATTAATTCTTAACACCCTTATTTGTCTCGGCTTATACCTAACCATTTTAAATAAACCCATCATTCCTTCCTTCTACTCCAAGATGGCTGCTTACGCAGTTAGGTGTTGGAAAAATGAACCAGCATACTTGGGTGTTAAAAATTCCAACACACGAAATCACGCTCAAATTCAAAATCATACAAATACTACAGATTTGTGAATTTTTCTACGTGCTGCAATGACTCAAGATAGAAAAAATAGTCATCATCAGGCCATCTCAAGAAGCTTACATTATTTACATTGTTCGACACATCGATTATTAGAGAATAGTCGACTAGGACGCGAATGGCACCAAGCCTTCCGTATTTATGAGGTCGCATTCACCGCTTCTCACCATGCCACTTTGTAAGGCATTCAACAAGTTCTCTGCTGATTAGGTGCTGGATTGATGGATTCGAGAGGCCTTGCAGATTCATAAGCACCGAACCTTGAGACGCTTCGTGCTGGATCACTAGATATTCAAGGCCCCTCAAATGCATCTTTCTTCTGGAATTTGAAACTAGGAGTGTTTGCGCGTGGCTCCAGGCTAACTTGAGCCAAGTGTCCATCACACGTGTCTACACTGCTTGTCTCTCCCTGGTTTCTGGTGTCCGCCATATGTTGACTCAACTCTTGTTTGGACGGCAAAAACCGGCAAGCGGTGTTTACGGCGGCCTTTAGAAGATATTAACAATACACTAAGCTACAATTTCGGACGTAACCAAGTCCTTTTGAATTTTCGGTGAATTCAAAAATAACCGTTCACTAAAGGCTGTACCGACACCAATTTTTCAGCCGAACCGAACCAAACAAATATTAAATGATCCGAACACCGAACACTTTCGAACCAAACAAAGTCTACTAACCCAATCAACTTTTAAAATAAAATATGCAACAACTCAGTTCACAAAGATTCATATATTTATCAAAGCACAAGTTTCTTAAGAAATACAGGTACGTTTACATAGACTTGTGAAAAAAATATTAGAAAAAATATGTCTTTTTAGGGTTGACCCCGACCTTAATATTCTGGAATGGGCCAATCAACACAAATATTCTTTCAATTCTTTTATTTTGTAGGCTACAACACACAGGGTTATTCACCGCGACTTACCTGTTTGTACACATTCTTCTCTTCTTTTCCACAATCTTCAACATCGTGCATGCAGCAAGACCTGGGGTACATATGTTTCGTTTGATAGTATGTAGTGTTGAGCCAGTCGGTATTGAGATTTACTCCGCAGCAATCAAACTGAAAAGAGTGACAAACAGAACTTGGGCGTTAAGATTTAACCATCTTTTTGTTAAGACACACCAACATTCACCACTAAGGAAGGATAAGCAAAATTATTTCGTTGGTTTATGGGCATAATGAAATTACAGCAAGTCATTTTATTTAACCACCTTTAGCAATATTTAAGATATAATGCTTAAAAAAAACACCCGGGGTTACACAATACCGCTGGTCAAAGGAAAAAAAGTTCAGTAATAGCTTTTAAGTATACTATTTAAAAGCTGATTATGTTTTCTTTCAGCTTTTTGGCTAATGATTGTGGAATGTAGCGAAACAACCTTCACCTGACAAACGGAATAACATTACTGCCCGGGAAGGCCCAAACATAGATGAGGTTAACAATTGTTGCCCTTTTAGCTGAAGGAGAGGACAATCCAATAATTCCTTAAGGAAGCTAGTGTAGCTGTAATTGCTAGAATTATTAACGAACAACAGCAATAACAGTGGTAGAACGCAGTCATGATGTATACGTGAAAACAAGGAGCCCGATACATTAACCACTTTACCAACTATAACAGAACACCTTATTTACTATTTTGTTTGAATTTTCGGAGAAAATAACGTTCAGAAATCGTCCACTATGATACAAAGAAAACAAGTCACATTTTGAACCACTGTCAATTTAAAACATGCGCATGGCGCAGCCTATCACTGATCTGTATATGTTTGTGTCTATACTTCAGACAGAGTTTGGCACCCGTGATAGGGTGAACCAATGTCTGTACTGCTGTGCATAGCTGCAGTAAGATTCATGAGGGGCACGCCAGTGCTTTAAGGCGAGGGTCAAATTTTGTTTAAATGCAGTAGGATTGAGGTGTCTCAAGCAATAGAGTGACATCTTTCGATAGTGTTGCGCAATTTCGAGTTTCGCTCATCATGTGGCCGCCAAGTGTTCATCTATTCTGACTACAAGTTTGTGACACGTTTCACATATAGATTTCACTGCAACTTTGGCATGGTACTTTGTATACCATTTAATCTGCTTTGTCACTGTAGTATACAAAGTACCATGCCAAGATTGCAGAGCAATCTATATATAGGTGACACTTCACAAACTTGGAAGTCAGATAAATACATGGGGGCCACATACAGAGGAGGAAGCTTAATGAAATTGTGCAACACCATCGAATGACACAGCACTCCATTGCTTGGGACAAAACTTAAAATATTACTGCATTCCAACAAGAGTTCGACCCTCACCTTTGAGCATTGCAGTCCCTAGCAACAAAACACTTCTCTCACTGGCAAGCAACCCTTCCCAATGTTGGTCGCTAGTCGCCATTTGGCGAGTAGAAATCAACAGTTGGCGACTTGGAATTGACCCTAACTCGTCAGAACGGCGAGTAGATACAGAGAATGCCACTAAAAAGGGGGTATCTCTGGAACTGTACAAGTTGGAGACTAACGGTTTGTGGCGTTATGCTCAGATTTCTAATGGCCATATAACTGGTTTTTCTGCAACAATACTGGAGTTTAAGAAAATTGCACAAATTTGTTAATGCATAAATTAGAGAAACTATGCATCTTACAAGACATGTGCCGAGTAGAAATTGCGAAATGGCGAGTGCTCTCTAAGGTCTACTGGCCAAGTGGCGACTGCCACTAGATTGGCTTTCGAAAGGGTTGCTGGCAAGTGCTCCACACAAATCTTACTGGAGCTACCTACAACATCATAAGACGTTGGTTCACCCTATCACGGCCGCCAAACTCAACCGGAAGTGGACCCTCCACGAAGATCAGTGGTCGGCCCTGGCATGCGCGCGTTTTAAAATAGACAGTACTTCAAAATGTAACCTTATAAGCATGATAGAGGACGATTTTTTATGGAGAACGTATTTCATTTTTCCAAATTTTTGTTTGAAAAAGTCCACCATCGACACAGTTAAACAAAATTGGTAACATTATTGCGCTCACAAAGGGGATGTTCTATAAGTCAAGTGCAGTCTACTCCTTACACAACTCGTAAACATTTCAACTGAAAATTCCAACCATGCTCTATCTGGATCAAACGTTTCCAGCAGCAGTCTTTTGACTGTGGCCACCAAGCTGCTTGTTTATGACTGTTAGGTGATAGGGACAGCAGAGGGAGAGGGGAATGCACAGGTTGGCAACAATCTTCAACCAAGACTGGTTACATGTAATTTCACAACAGGACAAGGATTCTGCTGGAGTGTATCAGGAAGAAACTATATCAATGCACTTCAATTTTTGCATTAAAACTACAAAAATTTGTGAGTTAAATTGCGGCGTGCTACCACTTATTTCGATTCCTGCTCAGTCCTAAATATCCAATGTTTAAAAATTATTTAAAAATGACCATGCCGATTAAACATGAATCACGTTGTGTAAACTATTAGGCCTATATCTTAAAGATTGATAGAAGTCGAATCCATTTTGCTTTAACGGAAAACACTTGCATTCACAGTCAACGCCACACCAAAAGTTCCACGTAAAAGATTATACACAGGCGAACTTTCAGTGGCTGATATCTGCCACATTTTTCAGGCCAAGCCTCGGAAACTTGCAAGCAACTGCAAAAGCTGTGTTGCTTGCAAGTTTCCGAGGCTTGACCTGAAGGACACACCACGTACACGTAAGGCCATGAAAAATAATTGTTTCTCAGGCACTTTTCTTTTAATTGACAAAAGTGACCTGGCTTCTTATTTATTTAAAAATAAAAAGCCAGGGCGTAGTGTCACTTTTCTAAACTCAAAGTTTCTTTTGGGAATTTTAATCCCAATGTTCTCAAGAAGTTAAACCTTAGTGTCGAAAACAAAGTACTACACAAATATGGGGTGATGCAAGAACCAAAAAACTTACGTAACTTAAAAGGTCTCACAAGAAACATGGCGCGCTTCACAGAACCTGACTGATCCCAGCTTTTCCCTCCGACTCATGTGTCTAAAATATATTTCCACAGAAACAAGTTTTTTGCCAAGAACTGAGGCAATCACAACGTGCAGCACAATCTTGTGAGGAAAACTTCCAACGGCTTTCACTACGTACAACTGAGCTAATAACGAAACAACGTATTTTGCATGCAGACGCAGATTTCTACACGAAAAGGATAACGTGGAACAATAACTAACCAAAAATATAATGAACCCTACTATTTATTTTTTTGACGGCAAGACTTTTGGGGCCAATAATAATCTTCGCATGTGACGGAATAGGCCTCACATTACTGACACTCCTAGTCAACCTAACACCAAAAGTGCGGCGTAATTATTTACAAGCAAATTTTCAGTGGCAGATATCTGCCACCTTCAGGTTAAACCTCAGAAACTTGCAAGCAACTCTATACTTTTAGTTGTTGCAAGTTTCCAAGGCTTGGCCTGAAGAAGGTGGCAGATATCAGCCACTGAATATTCGCCTGTGTATAATCTTTTACGTGACACTTTTGGTGTTGCGTCTAATGTTAATGCAAGTAATTTCCGTTAAACCAAAATTCGAGTAATGTCAATTTTTAAGACATAGGCCTAATAGTTTACGCAACGTGATGCATGTGCCTACAGAGGTCGACCAGAGTTAATCGGTCAGGGCTCAAAAACTGGCCGTGTAAACATGAAATTTCTTTTAGAATAATTTATTAAATTATGGTCACGTAAAAAAAATCCCATCTCAGGCACTGCCTGACGATCGCCGATCTTGAAAAACGAAGACTGCAGTTTTCACTTCTCTGTACAAATGTCATTTCTTTTGTGTAAAGCACCAAGCTTTTGACAGAAGGCAATTAAAAGATAAAATCAACTTTATGAAATATTTAGGCTTAGTTTCTGGGTATAATACAGTTTTTGCTCCTATAAGAGACCTACCAAATCAAACTTAGGTGGTCGCAGGTTTTTTTCCGAATAGTGCCGCTCACAGAGGTGTCACGGACATGGGGAAATAAGGAAAATTGTAAGGTAAAGGGAAAAAATTTACAGTCTGGAAGAAAATGGTACAACTATTTTACAGTCTACCTAGTAAAAGAAGGATTGAAACATTAGTCTGCTCCAATACTGATACAGGATCAGATAGGTGGCCGATATTTCTTATCTGTATCTGCAATTTCCACCGAAATATTGATAACTTGGGAACCGTTCCGCAATTACTTATGCGGTTTGCAGAGTTTTGCTCAGGAAATCACCGAGTATCTACTAAGATACCTTTTGACTGTTGATTAGTATTTTAAAATTTGTTATTTTAAGAATTACTGGACTTGAAACTGCACCATTTATAAAAAGTTAGGATTAAGTTTTGGATTATCTGTATTACAACTACAGACCTCCAATCTACAAATACAGGTTAAAAAAGGCCGCAAAATTAAAATATACTGTAAGTTTTATAGGTTATTTTTCTGCATATGTACAGGGTTTTCTAGGTCGTTTATTTCATCCAGCACACTTAATCCTTCGTGGGTCACGAACGTCATGCGACATCTTCAACAAATGTCTCTGGAGACCATGAACATCATACGACGTCCACTTTAATTCCCGTGAGGTTCTGTGTCCGTTGAAGATTTTTTTTGTCATTTTCAGAAGACTTGTGTTATTAATCTTACTATCAAAAAATGGCTGCATTTGTTTTCATTAAAACACAAACTGCACATAAAAAAAGTTTTTGTTACACAATTTTTTACAATTTTATTAAGCAGAAGATGTTAGCGCTTGTACTTCTCACCCGGAAATTATGGTCTGGGATGGTTTTGTTTGACATATCGTAGCAAGCAAAGGGTTAAAAAAAAGCAAATAACATTTTTTTAATACGTACAAATAGGCCTTTTTCAAATCTCGTTAATACAGGGAACAAATTATGTATGCATTGCAGATCAAAAGCATACTTTACTAAGCACATTAGAGTGCATAACATTTGTTAAACCACGAGCCACGGCCGTTTGCCGTGGTGTCATGAGTCATCCTGACGAACGAGAACAGTGGATCTTTCGTCATCCAAGTGGACTAGCCCAGTCACGTGACACACGGGTCAGGGCAAACAGCCATAGCACGTGATTAAACATGATGAGCAAAGTGATTTCTTCCGAAGAACACCAAGTGTGCCTGAAGTGTACAGCAGGTACTTACATCATGCTGAACTGCGTCCCATGTCTTGGTGACTCCCTCGAATTCCTTCTTTATGCCGTAGTTCTGCATGCCCTTGTGCATATTCTCCGTGATGACATCATTTAACTGGCCACGATAAATGTAGGCTGCAATACCTCCAGCCAGTTCCACAATAAAGATAATGGTGAGGAATACTGAAAACTAGAATGCAAATGTCTCGTTAGACAATGGAATTTTATTGTCGGCAATGAATTGTTAATAAACATTCAAGAATGGCAAAGAAACCGCACTCCCAGGCGGGAGATTTCCTCCCAGCAAACCTTCACGAACGTGATTTCGGCAATACTCTCCGCAACGTGTGTACCTTAGATAATACATTTAGAATGCTAACGTTGGCAATCTATTCGCCACGAGAAAATTATTTCTGCAGTACAGTTGAACCTCGTTATGCAATGTTGCTCACATTTAACGTTAACCTTCATAATTTATCAAATCAGAAAAAGAGCATGCATTATTCCCCCCTTCCCCCCATTTAACAATACTTTTATTTATATCAAACTGCTTATTAACGTTGCACTTTGTAGAATACTGCATTACCACTTTCGAAATGCCGGACATACTGATGTGTCCTTAAGTTTACAGTAGGCTAATTGTTACATCAAGATAACCCGTATTGAAATGTTTTGTTTGCCAATTTCTGCCACGAAAGGCCTCCACTATGCACAAGAACAGCTACAACGTAATCGGCCCGCCCTGATCAAGTCTTGGTACAAAGATACCTTACCATGCATTTTATATTTTTTTATTTTACCCAAATCCTTACAATAATGCTTGATCCTGCTGAGCAGTTAAAAAATGGCTGAACACACTTCCCTCTCCTCATGCCCCACATTGCACGTGCAGCTGGAAGGGAGCGGTCGATCAACTCGCATACGGCTCACAATAAGATGTACGAGACCTGGGCACAAAAAATGTCAGGAAAGTGTGCCGGGAAATGTGTGTGCGTAAATTTCAATTCATGACCAGCCCCGTGCATAGCACGGGCTTCGACTAGTTTTTTCGTCTAGAAGAAACATAACCGTTTACAATTTTTATGAAACACAAAGATCATTCAGCTTTCCGACATTTGTTGAAGTTTTTTTTTTTTTTTTTAATTCAGGAGTGAGCATTAAGATTAACCCCGTTATTACCACACTGCACAACTTTGTGATCTGCCAGAAATGGCAATCCAGCCGATTAGTCAGATGAGGGAAAATGTAAGGCAGGTGTGCCAGCAGCCAACACAAGCTTTCCTCAAAAGCATAGAATAGCAGGGTTCGAATTTCCAAATTTTGATCCGGATGCAAATTTGCACCCCAAATCTGTTGCTGGGGTGCAAAAAGAGTCTTTGGAGTGCAAAACCAAAATGTAAACCAACAATGTGGTCTCCTATTTTATAGCCATCGAAAATTCTAACATTCAGCATCTCAATAGTATGTACTGTTTTCCTGCATTTTGCTTAAAACCGACTTAATTTCGCTATTCAACTGAAAAACCTATACACATAGTTTCATCAAAAGTAGTAAAAATTGAAGTTTACCTAATTTGAAAGGAATGGTGCCACAGGAAATCTAATTCCAAGCTGTTTAAAATGCCGCAAACCGCAAGTCTGTAGCTTGTGCGGTTCAAAAGTTATGGAAAATTCAACTTTGGTGTGCAATTTAGCACTCCACGAGTTATTCTGGAGTGCAAAGTGCGATTTTGGAGTGCAATTTGCCCCTGTGCATCCGAATATTTCTACCCCTGGAGTAGTGTCATCGTGTTTCAACCTGTGACGTTACCAAATCACGTTAAAAAAAAGATCAAATAGGCAATGAAGGCGTTTCAAGCTGCGATAGTACAACGTATTGAACAAAATCAAATTAAAGGTTGATCCCAACACAACATTTAGATCCCCCC
>JAHWFP010183136.1:880-14996 GCA_023313725.1 Lithobius niger | reverse complement strand
TTTTTCAATTTGTGAATAACGAGTTTGTGGAGAGGTCAGTCGAACCGACGCACATGTGACCGGTTTTTGTTCCTGGAACATCATGGCTCCCAAACCATTTTGACTCGCATCCACGGCAACACTAGGTGCTTCAGTGAATCGTAGATAGCCAAGTTTGGCGCCGACAAAGGAGTAATTTAGCAGACTCAAACTGCTGTTGCATTGTGGCATCCCAAACCCACTCACTTGCACCATGTAATAGTTGATGCAATGCGTGTTTAACCTCTGAAAGTGAAGGAGCAAATTTTCCCAGGTAAGTTGTCATACCCAGGAAGCGTTATTACTGGGTGTCGGAAATTTCTGAATATCCTCAATCTTACGAGGATCGGCTTTAACACCACAGGGGGTTATTACTTGACCCAAATACGCAATTGAACTCTGTGCCAGTTGTATTTTTTCGGATTGAATTTCAAGTTTGTTTCTTGCTAACTGAAGTGTACGTGTAAGCAATGCACAGTGCTCGTTAACCGTACTAGATCCAAGAAGAGTGTCATCAAAGTATGGATTTACCCTTGGTTCACTCTCAAAAATGTTATCATTGCCTGCTGAAACTGTTCCGGTGCACAGGCAACTCCAAACGGCATCACTAAAAAACGAAATCGACCCCATGGTGAGCAAAAGTAGTAAGATATGAACTTTCCTCATCAAGGCGTAGATGCCAAAATGCATGTTTAGCATCAAGAAGTGTGTACACTTTGCAACCATATAACTTAAGTGGTCTTGGGTCAAGGCAAATTCTCAGTTTTTCTCCTTTATCAAACAGTGCCATACTGTTCACCCAGTCTGTCAGTTCCTCTACTTTGGTAATAACACCTAAGGTTTGCATGTGTTTCAATTCGATCTTGACTCGAGCTTGAATAGCAATGGGAATTTTTCGTGCTGCTTCAACATGTGGTTGAACATTCTCTTGAATAGTGATCTCGTATATACCAGGGAGGCGTCCAACGCCCTTAAACACGTCTGGGAATTCTTGCAAAACACTTGCTGGTGTTTCACCTCTTGCAATATTAACATGAGTTTGCTGTTTTAGGCTACATACATGCTGCACAAGAATTAATTCCTGACCAGCCCTGGCATCCAATATTGGTTTAGACTGGAGTGATGTCACAATAAATCGTAGTTCATAGCTCTTACTGTTGTACTTACATTGAAGTACACATTCTCCAATAGCAGTCACTACATCACCCGTATGTCAAGATTTTAACTCTAGCTCTTACTGATGGGTGGTGTTACAGGCCAGCTATTAATAATGGATATTGGCAAAATATTTATCTGAGCTCCTGTGTCTAACTTGAAGTTGACAAAATCATTAACAACTTGTATCGCTTCATACCATTCATCACTGTTATAGGCACTGATGCTGTCTAGAAACAACTCGCCCAAGAACACCAGTTCATCCACTTGTTCATGATCCGGCTCGTAATGTTTAATGTCGTGTACCACTTTTTGTTGTTTCTTCCTACACACTGCTGCCCAATGATTTTTAAAACCACACGTGTTACAAACGGATCCATATGCTGGCCAAGCTTGTCATTTATGATAGCGTCCACAATTACCACAAGGATAAGGTGTTACATTTCATGGAATACTTCCAAGTGATTTAGTTTGGCGTCGTTCATTTTGCTGTTGAACTCGCATTACCTGCGGTTGTTGTACGCTAGAACTTGTTTTGTATTGATTTCGTGAGCCACGGTCTTGTTTAATGAAATCGAGTGACGCAAGTTTTCCCTGCTCTAACCATGGCTTTCCTTCGTGCAACACTTTAGAATGATTTCTAGAAAGTTCAGCAGCTTTGCATTTTGAAACGACTTCCTCTACGGCATTACGGCATTCTGTAGCAGTCGTTCCTGAAGTAATTTATTGTAAATGCCCTGTTAAAGTTTATCTATGTGGTTTCGTTCAAGAGCTGTTCCAAATTCACACACTTCCCATTTGATGACGAACACACACTAGAAATTGGTCAAATGTTTGATCCTGTTGTTGTCGTAGCTCCCAGAATATGAAAGATGCAACTGTTAAATTTTTGTATTCAGCAAAATGCTTATTAAAAAGTCAGCAGTACAATTTGCAGTTTTAGTGGTTTCTCTTTAGTATCAACAAGTTTAAAAGTATGGTATAATTTCTGGAGTTCACTACCACAAGTATGTAAAAAGAGGGAAATTTGTGTTTTCTCATCCTCCTTATGATATTTCAATTCACGAAGGTAGGTGATAAAATCCTGACTCCAAGCAGTCCATGCTTCCGCCGGGTTGGTACCACGGTCAAATGACGCTATTTGTTGCAAATGAGCTGCCATTACAAACTCTCAGTTCCTTCAGTTTAAGTAATACTCACAGTTTTTCTTTAAATTCATGGTTCCACTAAAACCCTCTCCTGACACCATGTTATGTAGGTTAGAAGCATAATAATGGTAGCCAAGAATGCACATAAATATGACCAGTCTTTACTGAGTCTGCCGCTACGTACATCACTCATCTCAAGCCCTAGAGAGTGGCGCACTCTGGTGTGAACTAACATAACTAAACGAGCACTGATCTCTATTAATATGTAACAGCAGGTATATGAAAAAATGAAAAGCAGGTATGCGAAAAATGTGAAAAAATGAAAAGTAGGAATGTGAAAAAAAGGTACCCCCGGTAGCATCCCTGACCATGCCAATTTTGTAGTTCCGTGAAATTTTTCGTTTTTCACTGTTTTGCCACTCATGTTCTTCTGTTACCTTTTCTGTATGACTCTTTCAATCTAGATGTTTCATAAGAAGTGTCTTTAAATTTATAAATTCTCTTGGCTGTACTGAGTGCTCAAGTTTACACCTTTAACTAAATCATACTTAAATTGGCCAACGCGTTTCTCATCAAATTCACATAGCTTGCACACAAAATAACCAATACCTTCTACTGGATTTTCACTTTCTATATCGTCGTTAAACAAGTCCAGACGGAAGTCTGGAAGATACCTTAAAACACTTTCCACACTTTTGGCACTTCTTAAAAGAACCTGTAATGCTTCAGATTCAGGCTTTGAAATAACTTCTTTTGGTGATTCTATTTTTGCTTTTTGTTGTGTGCTAACATCACTTCCTACAAGCTTGGTTAGTTTAGGCCTGCGTGTGGATTCATCTTTCTTGACTTGTATGTTTTCAAACATTTCAACAAGTTTCTTGACGTTCACGTGGGTAATCCGAATGAGCTCAGTGTTAGCCTCAAAACTGTCCTTTTGTTCTGTGCCAGCAAGGGGTGGTGGTATGTGCAAGTCGACATTATCTGAACCAACACTTTCTATACAGCTAATCATATTTGCACTTGGTGGTTGTTGTGGACCCTCAATGCTTTTTCCAGCCTATGATATAAATAAGAACATAACATAGTATATACTTTCTGATCGTTTTTTTTGTAGCGTATTGAATGCAGTTACTTTAAAACTCCATCAATTTTATCGCGAAGGGTAAACAGGTCAAGCTTTCATTTTTATTTTCATGTAAGACGTAATGATACAAAAACCCCGAAAAGAGGGAATCCCTTGAGGTTTCGAAACCTTAAAGGATTCTTAAGGTTTGGTCATAAAAAGTGGTGATGTCAGGACTAAAATGACCATCACCAAGTTTCTTATCCCAATCCTGATCACTCAAACGTAACTGACACCTTGGTTTTTGTCTGTAGCTTAGTGATCTCAATTAGGATTAGGGCCAGACTTGGTGGCAGCCATTTTGGTGCTGATATCACTACGTTTTATGGCCAAACCGTCATGAAGTTGGTGGAATGGTGGCTGGTGGATCCCTGTTGGGTTTTTGTACGACCACCCATATTTTAGTGGTTATTTGGATTTTCCTCAATCTTCAGATTATTATCAATTATAAACTTCCGAAAATGTGAAGTAAATTTGTAATAAATTTGATCTTGAAGTCTTCGAAAATACATTTTTTTTGTATTTTTATGACCGCGATAGGTTATAAGTGAAATACATTCAGAAACAGAAAAAAAATAAATTGCTCATCAATTTCATCGACAATATTTGTGTCGTTTTCCCTTCAATAATGTTGCTACTCGCCCATTAAAGAAACCGAACGTTTGCTCCATCAGTTTATTAAAATAAAACAAAAATTGGCTTAGTATTTCAAGCTGAATAGTGAAAACTTAAACAAATCATACGTTTCTTACGTAGGCTAACAAATTTAATTTTACGATTGTGTGGTTAATTTACTTTTCTGTTGCAAAAGTCTTACCGATGTTTGTTCTGTGCCATGTGTTTTAATTTCTTTACTGAGTCGTTCTTCACTGTCACTGCTTGAGCTTGCTTTCTAAAAATTTAAAACAATTCAGTGCAGCGTGAATGTTGTTAGATAATAGATCGTGCTACGTGTAAATCAAAGGCTCAACCAAGCTGAGAATCGATCTTTTCTTTTTATTATTATCAAAACTGAGAATGCCATGCTGTCTTAGGCCTAAGCAATTCGTACCTGGAGCTGTGGTTCCGTTGTAAAACCAAATAGGTAGCTTCTCTCTTGGTTTTTGGTTTAAGTGAAATGTTGCTGTGTTATCAGCTAGCCTATCTCTTCTGTTTCATCACAATAAAAGCAAGTCGTGTTTGAGTGGGAATATTTCCCGCTTGGTTTCGATTTCTTCGTCGCCATACCGCGTCATCAACAGCAGCTGACCGATCGCTGAACCAATCAAATCACAAGATGGAGCCGCGTGCGTTCGTTTTGTTGTTCCGTGTGCACGGAAGTGAACTTTGGGCCCACCGTCGCGTAAGTAGCGTCGAAGTGTTTGCGTACGATCGTACGATGTACGTATACGAAGATTGAAGCGCCTTGCAATATAACGTTAGATTTTTGTTTACAACGTTAGCTTTGTACGTATGGATGGAAACTAATAATTCAATATATTAGAGATTTGAAATACTAGATTTGAAATTTATTAATTTTCAAATGCTTTTTTTTTATTGGCCGTGCATGATGATCCAGGCTCACGACCGTCCCGATGTGGTTCAAAATTTCTCCTGCCATTCTGGTAACTAGGTTACTAGGTTATGAAAGATTTTCCATACACGCTAACCACCAATAGGCAACTTAATGAACCTACCTTATTCTCCCACATTTAAATAGTTATTATAATTATTCAAATAATGGTGATAGCTATAGTCATGGACACAATTTCGTTGGTAAACGTGGTCGCGGAAAAACAACGGTGGGGCTGGTCGTTTCCAAGGTATTTGGTGCACTAACTGTAAGAATTCGTCCCATGAAGCACAAACCTATTGGTTACCTCACTGTTCGTTTTCGTCCAGATAAAAATGGTGTCGCACACGTTTTGGATGTTGCCTTGGATCAAGATGCACAAGAATTTAAGTTGACAAAAACGAAAGCCAGCCATGGCATCCAGTATTAATCGGTGATGCTTCTCTTAAAAACCGACCCATTTGTAATAAATATTGTCTAGGCTAACTTTTGGAGCCTAAACCAGAACCTTGTGCTTATTTTTCACTTAAGTTTGGTAAGGAATTCACAGACGCTATTTTAATGGATAAAATAAGCACAATGTCCTATGTAAATATTTCACTGAAAGAAGACTCCCTGAAAATGGGTTCTGTATTTACGCAATGGTCGTGCCCGGTTACTTGCTGATACTTGTTACATTGAGTGTCCGGGTTTCATGTTGGCCCCATTTCAAGTTGCAAATCGAACGTTCACTTTTCCGTTGATTTTATTGGAAAATACGATCTAACCTTGTTATGCTTGGTGTTGATTTTCAGCAATCTAAAGATTTACAGCCAAATTTCACTTTGAATACATTTTTTTTAATTGAGTAACATTTACCAGGTAAAAAATATGGTTCTTACAAATCCGAAGTTGTGACACGTATAATTAGGATTACATTTGTTGTGTTCTTGCAAATAACTTAATTCAAATTGATTAATTTGTCAAAGGTGTCCAATACACATCTTTAGCACTTTGTGATGATTCCGCACTAGTCTCTTGAATAGGACCCATTTACCTCTATAAAGTCGTGATCTTCTTGTTTTGTGAGAATATCAGCTACGTCAAAATCATAAAAGTGTACTCTCCTCAGATTTTTGGACAACAAAATGAAACAATATGGGAAATTCTTTTAATATAATATAGTAAGTTTAAAACTTGTTGTGGGATGGCCCAGAATAACTTAACGAACTTAGGTTGGCCCACTTTGACTCTTCAGTATACACGCTACAGAAAAATTGCTTTGGGCTATCGTAAATCAAAAAATAAAATAACAGTGTTTACAAATGAAAAAAAAAACAATGAATTATTGGTATAACACTATTATATTTTAAGGCAAAGGTTGGTCATTCAAACATAAAGTTACCGATAACGTTCACTTTATTAAACTACAGTATAAGGCCTCCAATCTCCATAGGACTGTAAAGATCAGTTTTCTCCAAAAGGTCACCATCGACCTAATCTTTATCATCTTTTAGTCCATCATAAAATGGGTGGTGGAAAGCTGGGCTGTAGTCCTGCCACTGGGCTTAGAGGGATTAGCATGTCTGCTGCCTGACGTTAAGGCTACGCTGTTACACTTTGCCTCTGATCCGAGTCATGTCCACATAGCGGAAGACAACGTCAGGATTTCAGCTTGTTTTAAAGTAAATCCTTTTAGGCTCATTGCTACGAAATTATATCCACTGTATCTTTAACCATTCCACCTTTTGCCCATCAGTATCCTCTTTTCAGTTAACAATGGCTTTTTCAAAGTCTGTAGTGGACTGGATGTCTTGGTTCTTCAAATACGAAACCCACAAATGGCTTAACCTTCTTAATACTGGCTACTAAAGTTACCCAGTCATCTGGTACAATAAGTCTTAGTGTTTTGCCTTTTCAATAACACTAAAGTTTCTGTCACAATTCATAAAACTGTGTCCTCTGACGGTCAACTACCTTCACATTGTACGATGCATTTCCAACAAGCATGAAAAATATAGCAATTAAATGTTTTCAGGAATAAGCGATTACATGTTGACCAGAAGGCTGTGTCAGCAGGTACTATCATAGACAAGATACTATCTCATCAGTGCCACGACTTCCCTGGCTTTCGTCCCACATGTTCATGACTGCATTCCAGTCTGTGTTCTTGTACACATGGGTTGTAAATCCAAAGTCGACTTTTATAGTACACAATACTGGTTGTGAGAACTAGTGGCAAGGTTTTTTGAAAAATCAAAGCAAATAGCTGTAATACTTTCGTTGTTTTTGGCAATGTTGACGTATGCAGATCTACTACCGTCAGCCTTTTAAATGTATCAGAATGTGGTGGATGGAAGCTAATGTTGAATTCCTTCGGAACTATATCGCGAAATTTCCATTCGGACACTGGCTGAAGTCCATTCTCCATATATTTTTCAGTGTAGAGATTGAATAAAATCTTTTTGTTCATTCCATGGACAATGTACTTCCTATGGACTGTGTGAGATCTGGAGTAATGTGACTTGTATAATGGTATGGTATAATACAGATTTTTAACAAATTCTGATGCTGTTGACGGTGTTTTGATATCAAGTTCATGACGTCATCGGTTTATTGTCTATGGGGTTCGCTTCTGACTCGTAAAGTTTCTTTAAAAAATGGCTTCGACGTTGTTTGTTTTTTAAAACATATACCGTTGATTTATTTTTTGGCCGATATGCATTCACTGCTGAAGGTGGTTTGCGATGATGGTGGTCTCGTGTTTCTATTGCAGTAACAACTTAAGCACGTAAGATGTACGTATTCTGCCGATGTGTAGGAGTATGTCGGCGTTACAGCCCCTAATACAGTTGCAGTTTATATTACGTACTGGTTTTCCTTCCACAGTCTTCCCTTTAGAGCTCGTGTACTCTTTACCTTTGTTTCTTAGCTTACGTCGTTTTACTACAGCAGCCAATTTTTCCGGATTTGACCTCCTTGTTCTTTTCCGACTGCTCGAATATGTGTGGTTAGCAGGCCTCTCTTCTTCGGTATTGTTTACTGCTGTGACACAACCTCACCGAAAACGCGTTTTAGTTGCATTGTCTTCGGTACACGTCGTACATAAATGTACACAAATCGCTGTAAATAAAGGTGCCATGTCAGTGATTCTGGGACGAATTGGGTTGCCATTTCGAATCCGGGGCACGCCACGCCGACAAACCGTTAAAGCATATAGGCGGCGTACTGTATAATTGTATATGTTATTTCTAGTGTATGATTTTCGCTGTTTGGCTTCTTTCCCTCTCTCCTTCATACATCGTACACCCACTGAAGGTTAGCCTAAACTTGACTTTTATGGACTTTATTCGCTCCGTTGTGAAATGAAAATAAAATAAATCAATTTGTTTAATGCAAATACATTTTTTTTTATGAATGTACATAAAATAGCCTGGTTACTTGATTTTTTTTTTTTTAGATTTGGAGATTTTTATACCGTGCTTCTTAAAATCATACTCTGGAAATAACGTACTACAGTAAGACACCTTTGCATTACTTACATTTCGTCGGAGTTACGTGACACTCCTTCCATTGGAGGTGTTGGTTACAGCTGCCTTCTTATTTATTTGGTGTTGCACGGAAATGAAAAAGTGAAAAGTTTCTTCACCAATGCACACATCACCAGTAATTTTATGTGGTTAAAGAAGATAAATTCATAGCAGTAGTAAGAGATGCAAATGAAGAAACGGTTATTAAAAAATAAAACTGGCGATCACTTCCAACGATAATACCTAGCCAGGGCTGAATAGCCAACTGGTTGTGGGGGGTGGCTAGGGGTCTGGAAAGTAAAAAAAAAAGACGAAAAAATAATGGGGAGGGGACCACGACCTATGATAAAGGAGTTTTTTCCTTTTTTTTTACTGCATTAACCTGTTTTGACAGCACCTGTTTATTTTGCATGGTGGCCGCGACGGGAGGGGTTCCATTTGCCCAGTAAAATTCCATGAATTTGAAGGTTTAAAGATGTCATCCGAGCCAGACAGCTGCGGAATCCTGTACGTGAGTGTTTTGTACTACTTTGCAAAAAAGAATTACGATTGAAGACCGCATATTATAAACGGCAGAACCGTTTAAAATTTTGAACCGAGGAGCGGTAGAAATTCATTTTCGACGGAAGTCGCAAATGTCCATTCCACTAACACGAACTGCGAAAAATGTGCTAAATTGGTAACAACCGGCGATTTCGCTGTTTGCTACGCTGGTTGCCAAATGAATTATCATATGAGTGTTCTGTACTGAAGATAAGTGGCTTAAGAAGTCGGCCCTTGTTTTAAAAAAAGTGGAAATGTGAACTATGCAATCAAAAGCCAAAAGAAAACATGGAAGAGGGGAAAATAGGTGAAGCGAAAAATGAAACCGAAACACCAACTGATAAGAAAGCTGATAGTCGTGACGGTAGTAATAAGCCATTTAATGAAAAACATAGCGTAATACATCGTTAACCTGCTTATTTGCTAAATGAACTTATGGAAATAAGAAAGTTTCTTCACGATAACAACGAAAAAGTAAACGAACTACCGCAGATTAAAACAGAACTGAAAGTCATCAAATCTCTCAACTTTGTTTATGGACGAATTGATGAACCACAAGAAGAAAATAACAAACTGAAGCTTGGTTTTACAGTGTTGTTAGGTTATTCCTAAACCTAAACCCACGTAGCGGAGGTTTGATCTCCTACCCAATGCGTGTATTCATTAACGAGACGGGGTTTGAATGGCACGGAATCAAGCCATGCCTTTCAGCCATTGCTTGCCTATATACACTTTATTAGCAACAGAGGAAGCCACCACAACGGTGGCTACAATAAGCCTTACGACAGTGGCTCCCCCAATAAGGAGGGAGCATATCACTTGAACTGGGAGTAGAGAGGGGTGCTTCCATAAGGAAAGCACACCGCTAAAATTCCCAGACACTCCAGGTTTAAAGGAAGTGAATGATAAAATTAACAACATGATAAAGAAATTACTGGACAATAGTAAAGAGAAAGATTCAGTGGAGCAATTAGTTTCAAATCAACGAGAAAAGGACCAGTATGATAGAAACAGAAACCTTGAACTTGTAGGAAAATTTGCACGACACTATTAGTAAGAAATTTACTTGTCAACGGACTACACTTCAATTTGTCAGTCTACTTGTGAAAAACGGCCCTACAACGTCAAATATGTTTACCACGACTTTTTCAAAAGCTACACAGGTTGCACATCAGTCAATCCCGGATATAAAAAAGGGGACCCAGTGGTTGCTGACATTAGTCAATCCCGGATATAAAAAGGGAACCCAGTGGTGGCTGACATTAGGTGTCTGAAGTATTACCCTACTGGTGTCGTATTGTACAAGCAAAATTACACTGATCAATGGGCCCAGCTTCCAAAACGTCTATCTGTAGGTCCTTTTCAAACAAACCGTTATACCGTGCGTCCTTAAAGATTATAAAGAAGAAGTACAATGATCTTCAAGACCTAAAGCTAGTTTTGCCCAAGCATTCCTGGGATTTTTATGACAATCTGCTCTACCTGCAGTGAATATAACTGATAACCGTAGTCTTAAGTATTGTAGTATTAACATTAGTCCTTAATAGTCCGTATTGTTAAATTAACAACACATAGTTCATACGGAATCTTTCCTGAAATTGTTAAGTCGCTGTTTGGTCTTCTCTTTTATACTCTGTGTGTGGCAAAAGCTCGTTAAGTTCAATGTTGTAACGAATTTTATAAAATCAAAATATCGTAAGTGATGCAACTATACTCAAATAAGTGGGTGGTGTGAAAAATTTACAGAATGGTTTTTGTATTGATATTTTAAATCATAATATGCCACATTTTTTATAAAAAAGTTGATAGAAAAATAGACTTTTTTTTCTATCTGCTGGAAAATTTTATAAAATGTAGTTGCGCAGTTTTGTAGTTACAATAACGACATATTATACCTCATTCGAAAGAGAAATACTGCATCTATCACATCGACATGCTATTTTATTACTAACCTAAACGATACGGCTTTACAAAAGTGGTGAACCAACGAATTCAAGAAACCAGCGTCATTTTAATGACGAGGGGGGGGGGATTGAGGCTTAATGGCGCGTCGACAACTTGGTCATTAGCGCCAACCTCAGGCACAGTGCAGTGGTCCGGGTTGCCACTGCACCACACATTACAGAGATGTTATTCAAACCCCTAATCTAAATCTTGTCATACATCTTTATCTCCTGCAAAAATTGAAAAACACCGGACAGGAGGACAGACTTATCACCCAATGACGCGCAATGTCATGCGGAAGATGGAAACGACGACGAACACCATCAAGATGGTGACAATCAACAAGGAAGTGCCGGACCGTAAGTGGCTGTCGACACCAAGAACATTCAGGAGGGTCAAGCCCCCGCAAAAGGAAACAGTGAGTAAGTTAAGTGTGACCAACGCGCAAACGGGCCAACACTACCTCCTCACGGCGACTGCGGCGACACGCCGAGTGCCATTCCTCAACAGTGCCTTTAATAGCACGCAACTTATTACCGACTTGACTGTCCCACAAGGCTTGCCAAAAGGCGTGTAACCTCGGACGCAGAGTTGGAAAGGCGTCTGAGGGAACAAGGCCGAGATCCCTCCGGAGCGGGCCAGAAACGGCCCCTTTCGCTGCAGAATCCGCTTGCTCATTTCCACCTATCCCCACATGGCCCGGGATCCAGCAGAAAAGCACGGTTTTCCGCCGGCCAGGCAAGTGGGAAAGCAAAGCTTGGACACGTTGTGTCAAGGGGTTCCGAGGATTGTAATTCGCCAAGGACTCCAGGGCACTCATGGAATCGCTAAAGACAATGAAATGCGTGCCCTGAAGGTCAAGGATCCATTCCACTGCCAAACCGAGAGCCAAAAGCTCTGCAGAAAACACAGAATATCCTGATGGAAGGCGATGGGCAACCGTGACTCCCTTACACACACAAGCACACGCCACGCCAACGTCTGACTTCGACCCATCAGTAAACAGCCGCTGATAACCGGCGTACTGAAAACACAGCCGCCAGAACTCCTGCAAGTACCTTGCTGGTAGAGTGGA
This sequence comes from Lithobius niger, assembly GCA_023313725.1. Taxonomy (NCBI): domain Eukaryota; kingdom Metazoa; phylum Arthropoda; class Chilopoda; order Lithobiomorpha; family Lithobiidae; genus Lithobius; species Lithobius niger. The sequence goes on along the minus strand of JAHWFP010183136.1, from coordinate 2,929 downwards.
ACCCTTCGGGAGGGACGCCAGAGCGAAAATGAAAATGCCACCTGGGACAAGCCAAGAGGCTACTGGCATCCCACCAAGCCTCAAGACGCAGGGTATTTCAAAGGCTATTTCCTGACTGGACTGCTGGAGCCTATCGCGGAAATCACCCTCACCCACACTGCGTCTACCGACTCGCAAGTCTGGCTCAAAAACCATGGACCAAGCAGGACTGGATTGCACAGCACGCAACCGCAAAGCATACTGAATGGCAAGCTGTCGCCGACGAATGGACAAAGGTGGCTCCGAGGCCTCAGCATAGAGGCTGACCACTGGAGACGTTCGAAATGCCCCAGTCGCCAGACGCAGGCCACTGTGATGCACAGTGTCCAACATCTGGAGAGTCGAGTCACCAGCTGAACCATAGACCATGGACGCATAATCAAGTTTGCTGCGGACAAGGGCTCGGTAGAGGCGCAACATGGCAGTGCGATCGGCACCCCATGAAGTGCCCGACAGAACCCGCAAGATGTTAAGCGCCCGCAAAGCCTTGTCCTTAAGTTGACGCAAGTGTGGAAGCCAAGATAACCTGGAATCGAACACCAGACCCAGGAAACGTGCCTGTGGGACAACAGGAATCTGTGCCTGTCCCAAGTACAGGCAAGGATCTGGATGCAGTGTTCGTTGGCGGCAAAAGTGGACGCACACAGTCTTGTCCGGAGAAAACCGGAAACCATTACTGACCGCCCAGGTCTGGACTTTGTTAATCGCCAGCTGTAGCTGCCGCTCGCAGGTCTGCATGCGAGCTGCCCGAAAGCGCAGGCCGAAGTCATCGACAAACAATGACTGGGGAACAGCGGCCTGCTGAGCAATGGGGTTGATCCCAATAGCAAACAAGATGACACTAAGAACACCACCCTGGGGCACACCATTCTCTAAGACAAACGGGCGGGAAAGCGTCGCCCCGACACGAACGCGAAAAGAACGGCCCGAGAGGTAAGCGGAAAGCAACAGTGGCATCTCTCCCCTCAAGCCACAGTCATAGAGATTACGGAGAATCCCATAACGCCAGGTCGTATCATAAGCCTACTCCAAGTCAAAGAAAACCTGAACCAGATGTTGACGCAAGCGGAAAGCCTCCCTCACATCCGATTCAAGGGCAACTAGATGATCGATAGTCGACCGAAACCGTCGAAAGCCACACTGGGACGCAGATAAGAATCCCCGTGATTCCAACACCCAGACCAACCGCTCACTGACCATCCGTTCCATAAGTTTACAGACACAGCTAGTCAGAGCGATTGGGCGATAACTGGAAGGAGAAGTAGGGTCTTTGCCCGGTTTTACAATTGGGATGACCACTGCCGTCCTCCACGCTGCTGGAATTACGAGCTATTAAAGGCACTGTTGAGGAATGGCACTCGGCGTGTCGCCATCTTGATGGTGTTCGTCGTCGGTTCCATCTTCCGCATGACATTGCGCGTCAGTTGGGCGATAAGTCTGTCCTCCTGTCCGGTGTTTTTCAATTTTTGCAGGAGGTACAGATGTATGACAAGATTTAGATTAGGGGTTTGAATAACATCTCTGTAATGTGTGGTGCAGTGGCAACCCGGACCACTGCACTGTGACTGAGGTTGGCGCTAATGACCAAGTTGTCGACGCGCCATTAAGCCTCAATCCCCCCCCCTCGCCGCAGTCGCCGTGAGGAGGTGGTGTTGGCGCGTTTGCGCATTGGTCACACTCGACTTACTCACTCTTTCCTTTTGCGGGGGGTTGACCCTCCTGAATGTTATTGGTGTCGGCGGCCACTTACGGTCCGGCACTTCCTTGTTGATTGTTGCCATCTTGATGGTTTTCGTCGTCGTTTCCATCTTCCGCATGACATTGTGCGTCAATTGGGCGATAAGTCTGTCCTCCTGTCCGGTGTTTTTCAATTTTTGCAGGAGGTACAGATGTATGACAAGATTTAGATTAGGGGTTTGAATAATATCTCTGTAATGTGTGGTGCAGTGGCAACCCGGACCACTGCACTGTGACTAAGGTTGGCGCTAATGACCAAGCTGTCGACGCGCC